>BMAC01000077.1:788978-836478 GCA_014905375.1 Phtheirospermum japonicum
TGACGCGATTCATATTGTTGTAGAGAATCAATTATATATAAATCACCCGTTTGATAATTAATATCAAGTAGAAAAATTTGAAACTAAGTTTCGAATTATTCCAATTTTCCTTAAACCCGTTTGAGATTTAGTATCAAATATAGAGTTTGATACTAAATTTCGAATTGTCCCCTTTTTGGACAGTTTGGGAATGTGACTTGTAGTATGATTATCTTATGTGTATGTTTTTTTTTAATTTTCAAATCTCGGTTTCTGCATCTCTCTAATGTTCTTGGGTGCACTGAAATATACGTGTACTACGAGAACTGAGGGGAGATGCTGCCGAAATTTTGAATCTAAGAAAAATGCATATTTTAAGATAATACATAATACTAAATGTCACGTTCTTGAATGGGATAGAAGCCTTACCAATTATAACTCGAATTACTCATTCTTCTCGTAATGCTGCCGAAATTTTGCCACCTTCTTTAATTATAGAATCATGAATAAAACTCAAAAATCTTAGGATGGCTGATGATTGTAGTTGGATGTACAAACGGAACATTGCGGGATTTCTAAATCTGGCGTTCGTGGCCGGTGTAGATAGTTTCGTATAATTTGCACTCACACATGAATCTGCAGAGAGGGACGGTGATAAACTGAAATGTCCTTGCCCATGAACTAAGTGTAGGAACTCTAGTTATAGTTCTATCGATGAGATAAAATGTCATCTCGGTACCAAAGGGTTCATTGCTGATTACTACATCTGGACTCATCACGGAGAAACAGATCTCGTCTCATCGCCTGCTAATATTGAAGTCGGTGGATCGTCATCAAATGCGTACGTCGATATGGTGCAAGATGTTGCCGGTCCCAATTTCAATATAAATGATATTGAGTTAGAGGAACCACCTAATTCCGAGGCGAAGAAATTTTTCAATATTCTGCAAGCTGCAAAAAAACCTCTGTATCCCGGTTGCGAAAAACACAATCGGTTGTCTTTAGTTACCCATCTTATGAATTTGAAATCGGAGCATGGAATTTCTCAAAAATGTTATGATCAATTTATTGATTTAATCAAAGAGATCGTGCCAGAAGACAAAAATATTACAGATAATTTTTATGAAAGTAAGAAATTGTTGAGAGGTATGGGATTACCGGTAGAGAAGATAGATTGTTGCGTGAAGAACTGCATGATTTATTGGAAGGATGATTCGAATCTGGATAAGTGCAAGTTTTGTGATCATCCACGATTCAAACCCGCGAATAAGGTACAACCTAAATGTCGCAAGTCCAACTTAGTTCCATACAAGAGGATATTTTACTTTCCTCTAACGGCCCTCCTGCAGAGGTTGTACGCGTCTAAAACAACGGCAAAAGATATGCGGTGGCATGCAGAACATATGTTAGAGGATGGTGTCATGCGCTACCCGTCAGATTCTGAGGCTTGGAGGCACTTCGATCAAACTCATCCAGAGTTCTCGCTGAAACTCGAAACGTAAGATTGGGTCTATGTACAGACAGATTTCAACCTTTCGGAAGTTTTGGAAAACAATACTCATCGTGGCCGGTGATTGTGACACCATACAATTTGCCTCCCTGGATGTGCATGAAAGAGCAGTATATGTTTCTCAGCATTCTCGTTCCGGGTCCACAAAACCCTAAAGATAAGTTAGATGTTTTTCTACAGCCGTTGATTATTGAGCTGAACCAGTTGTGGTCTGACGATGCTCTCTCATACGATGTGTCTAAAAAACAGAACTTTCAGTTGCGAGCGGCCCTTATGTGGACCATTAGCGACTTTCCTGCATACTCCATGTTGTCCGGTTGGAGTACGGTCGGTTGAATGGCTTGTCCGTATTGCATGGAGCGTTCAGACGCTTTTACTCTGGAAAAGAGCATGAAGCAGTCATGGTTTGATAATCATCGTAAATTTCTAGAATGTGATCATCGACTACGTAAAGACAAAAAAAGATTTAGAAAAAATAGAAAGGTTGACCGAAACAGAGATTTCGACCGAAATTGAAAGGCTAGGACTTCTGAAGGTAACCGATGAAAATGCTGAACGTGTGAACGGGCTAATAGCGAGGAATAGTGGTTGGAGAAAAAGAAGTATATTTTGGGATTTGCCTTACTGGAGCACTAACTTGATTCATCATAATTTAGACGTTATGCACATTGAAAAAAATGTTTTTGATAATGTGTTTAACACGGTGATGAATGTGAAAGGTAAGACAAAAGACACTTCGAAATCAAGTGATGAGTTAGAAGAATACTTTCACCGTCCCGAACTTCATGTAGACGCTTCAGGAAAGTATCCCAAAGCATCGTACACGCTCGATAAGCCGTCAAAAGTTGCTTTGTTTGAATGGATAAAGACTCTCAAATTTCCAGATGGGTACGCATCAAATCTAGGTCACTGTGTTGATATGAGAGGGTTGAGATTGTACGGGATGAAAAACCATGACTGTCACATGTTTATGCAGCGGTTGATCCCAATTACATTTCTAGAACTGCTTCCTCATCCCGTGTGGAAAGCACTAACAGGGCTAAGTTTGTTTTTCAAAGATCTGAGTGCGAGAGTCATTGGAATTGCTGATATGAGTCGTTTAGAGCGTGACATTACCCTAATACTCTGTCAAATTGAGATGATATTTCCACTAAGTTTCATGAATTCAATGGAACATTTGCCCATCCACTTACCATACGAAGCGAAAATTGCTGGTCCAGTGCAATATAGGTGGATGTATCCTTTCGAGAGGTATCTTCGCAAGTTGAAAAACAATGTAAGGAACAACGCGTGTGTTGAAGGCTCGATAGTAAACGCATACCTAGTTGAAGAGGCGTCGAATTTTGTTTCACACTAATTCGACGATAATGTCTCCACAAAAAGGACAAACTTAAATCATAATGAAGATGTTCGAAATGACGAAGACGACGATCTAAATGTTCTATCTATTTTCAAAAATAATGGTGAAACTTTCTCCGACGCAGGGAAAAGATTCTTGTCGGATGAAGAATTGGCCGAGTCCCGAAGATATGTGTTACTAAATTGTGCCGAACTCCAATAATTTTTCAGGTCAACGATTGAAGCTCGTTGCAATTGTAATTATCGAAATCTATTAATTAATTAAATATTATAACAATTTTTCATTTGAAACATAAATTTGCAGTTTGTTCAAGGATGATGTTAGATGTCACCAACCGAACATTACAGATGAGGCATTCAGTCGAAAATTGGACGTTGAATTTCCTGTTTGGTTCGAGAACTACGTGAGTCTTAATTATCTTTAAAATTACGTGGTAATTAATATTTATTATAACTTTTTAAAAATATAAAATTATTGTAGGCACGGTATCCTTTGAACAATGTAAATGACGATTATATAAGGTCCATTGCGTATGGTCCATCACGCGTTGTGAACACATTCAACGGTTACAAGATAAATGGATATAGATTTCACACGCTTGCGTATGGTTCTGAAAGATCAACGTCGAGCACAGGAGTTTGTATAAGAGGAACAAATTATGGGCCAGATTACATGGATTATTTCGGTCGTCTTCTAGAAGTGGTTCAATTGGAGTATCACGGGCTTCAGACGACCGGAAGGACGCTCTTGATCAAATTTGAGTGGTTTGATCCAACTCCACCCAGCAGGAGAATTCACCCTCAATATAAGTTTGTTGATATCAATCATAAACGTAGATTCAATCGATACGAGCCATTTGTACTCGCCTCCCAAGTGACTCAAGTGCACTACAGTTCATATCCGAGTTTGAAGTGAAACAAACTAGATTTGTGGGAAACTTGTCAAATTAAAGCTCGATCGACGGTGGATTATATTGAGCCTCGCGTGCCTGAACAACAGAAATTCCAAGAAGATGTTGTAGAAACATTTCCTGCAATCTAATTGGAGGATGGCAACTTCCAATTAAACGATCCTCTCAATCACGAACACAACGAGTCGGTCAATGATGATTTAGAAAAGTCAGAAAGCGATGAACTTGTATTAACTAAAGAAGATGAAGAAGCTACGAAGATGATTCTGAAAGTTAGGGTTGAGGTTTGAAGATTTTATGAGTGTTAATGATAATCTGAACAATCATATATATATATATACATATAATTAATTTTATTTTTTAATAAAACTATGTTTTATGTTAGATGCCTGGCAGGGGTCCTCATCATCGCCGCACTTCTCTCGGCTCATCGTCCTCGGGACCCCATGAGGATGATGCCACCGACATGGATTTGGATGATACTGTTCCACCCACTCCGTCTGATGACGCGGGGAGCACGCCCAGTTCATCAGAGGTCAGGACTAGCGGGATCGAGGTAGTCGTGATCGGAAATAGGTAAGTAACATTTTAATCAATTTTGTTATGTGTTCAATATATAATTTAATTATTTGACATATGTTGAAATAAACTTATTAATTTTTAGGTTACGAAGTCCGTCGAAGGACTTGCCGACCTATCTCAGGACTATACACGAGTCTCATATCCATCCAGACGGGTGGAAATTCGAGCACATCCCGGACAGCCATCGTCGGACGTGGTGGCCTCGTTTTAGGGTAATTTATTTATTTATTTTGATTTGTGTTAAGTATATTGATTGATTATTTTGTCTAATTGTATTTCTTTTGTAGGTATTAGTGTGGTGGGACAGGAGTATATACGACGAGAATGCCATCAAGGCGGCATTCTACATAGCAATGCGAGATAATTATAACAGTCGTATATACGAGTAGAAGAAGGCATATCGACGGAGTGGGACGATACCTGCCTGCGTAGGGGATTCGATTTGGAACAGATGGCTGGTGGAGTTTCAGCGGCCTGAGGAGGTGGAGAAGTCTGAGAAGGCCAGACGGAACCGAATGAGCGAGCCCGGAGGCCCTTCGATTGGTATAGCGAAGCACCGAGGCGGGTCTAAGCCGAAAAATCGACAGGCCGCCGAGATTGTAAGTCGATAATATTTTTATATTTTAAGTAATTAATTATATTATTGAACATGTATAATTTTATATATTTATTAATTCATTATATTAAATATTGTAAATATATCTTAATGTATAGGCTGCTGAGACGGGTACGCAGCCCAGTAACTACGACCTTCTCCGTAAGTATCATCGAAATCCCGACGGCACATATACGGATCCCAAAGCCTAGAGGATAGCTTTAAGTTTATATATTATATATATCCGAGTTATTTAGTATAAAATCTAATAAAAGTTGTTTAGTAATAATTGCTAAAAATGTTGATATCAGGAGGACTATGAGAGGGATTTGGAGGAGAGGCGTGCTGCATCGTCTGATGATGGCAGCACTCAGGTAGACCCGAACGAGGTCTATCTACAGGTCTTCGGCAATAAGAAGGGTTGACGCTATAGCCTTGGGTGCTTCGGGAAGACTCAGAAGGGCTGCAGTACTTCTTCCGCCTCCACCTTCGATGTTCGTCAGCTTCAGATGCAGCTCGAGGCCCAGCAGACGCATCTTGATCTAGCCTACCAAGAGATTCAGCGGCTACGCGGGGAGCAAGCGCTGGAGATTCAGCGGTTGATGCGCGAGGAGAATGAGCGATCCCTGTTGGTGCTCCGTCAGTAGATTGAGCTCGCTGTTGCCATGGCCATGTCTCGTCAGTCTTCTACTCAGCCTCCCCTGATCCGGCCTTAGATAATGATGATAGTTGATTGATGGATAATTCATGATTCTTTTTTTTGTAAATTCGATGGATGAATTGATTTTTAATTGTTTGATAATTTGTTTTCATTTTTAATTGTTAGATAATTTATTTTTATTTTTAATTAGTGGATAATATTTCGGATAGTTTTGTTTATTATTTTTAATTTAATTATTAATTAATATATCAGAAATTTTAATAATTTAAATTATTAATTAATAAAATTTAAATTACATGATGATGGGCCAAACAGCCAGTATTACTGGCGGTAAGGCCGCCAGAAATATTGGCGGTTTCAAATCGCCAGGAATCTTGGCAGGTATTACCTCCAGAAATACTGGCGGTTGCAAACCGCCAGGAATCCTGGCKGGCGGACATTACTAGCGGGTGACCTCCAGGAATTCTGACGGCCATATACTGTCGGATCATGCCGTCATGGAAACTGCGAGAATTCTTAGCGGGGACATTTTCCCGTCAGGATTCCAGTAATCTGACTACAAATATGCTGACGGCCAAAAACCGTCAGGAGGTCGTCAGTATTTCTTATGTTGACGGCTTCCTAACGGATTTGGCCGTCAGCATACCCGTTTTTTTTTTGTAGTGAAAGACCTACTTGATTCTTATCATTCTTACACACTGAGCAGTGAAGAGATAAATAATTTGCAAGCTTGTGTCAGAGTGCATGTATTGTCATGATACTGAGCGTATACATGCCCAAATCAAACACTCGTGTGATTAGCAAAACACTTACAATTGTAGGGATTATTGCTTTGAAGAAAGATGTTAAAGGAAAAAAAAGTGTTTCAATTGAGTCTTGATGTTGTGTTTATATGTTAAAAATGATAATTTTAAATAATGTACATCATCATCATTTTTTACCATGTTTGTACTGGTGTTTATTTCTTATCTGTGGTTTCTTCGAGAACGAACAAACCTTCAAGTTTGTCGGAGTTGATAAATACAGTTTTTACGTACATATCAAGACTTATTGGATTAGTTCATAACTATTTTTTTTTATGTTTTTAACATCGTTTTACTTTAATTCTTATTATTTGATGTCATTACGTGTTTGGTACTTCTATGTGTTATTATTGGATATTCGGAGCTAACTTAGACAAATTAGGCTTGAAGAAGCACCAATGGACCACAAGATGAAAAATTAGATAAAAATATTGAAGAGAAGAGTCCACTGGGAAAAGATTGGATCAAAACTACAAGATAAATGAGTGAGTCAATGGGGCCCAAAAGCCCAGTCGCGACCCCTTATTCTGTCAAGATTCGGGTTGAAACTAAAAGTTGTTTTCATGGAAGCCAGTCGTGAACCCAGTTACAAATGGGTCAGAAACCATTACAAATACAGTTAGTATTGGGTATTTCATTTTTAGGAAATAAAGGAGGACCTTAAAGAAGTCCAACTTCCTCCCTTTCCACAATCCATTAGTAGAGAACATCATTTTTGAGATAGATGGATTTTAGAGTGATTGAGTGATTCGGTGATGAAACACTTGGAGTACGAAGATAGAATGATCCACACATTTCATACGGTTTTGCTTCTGTCATTTTAACTTATTAAATTATGTGTTCGATGAATCAATAAGGTTGTAATGGAATCAATAAATATTTTTTTCGATGACTCCGTTGTTGGAACGGTTGTAAGTGTTGGACAAATTATGATGAGGAGGATGTCAGTCTTGGTGAGGACACTTCTAGCCTCATTAAGCCTTAAAATGAAGATGCACCAACTCAGAAGGAGCACCAATAGTATAATCAAAGAGATTCCTCATCTAAGGTCATGAAAGACCACCCATGGAACAATTCATTAGACAAGTGTATGAAAGCATGAAGTTTTGAACATTCCTAAAAGGAACTACAAAAACAAGAATGGTGCATAATTTTTTGTGTGTTACACTTCCATAATTAAACATAAAGCTATCATAAAGGCACTGATTGATGAGTATTGGATCCTGATCATGCTGGAAGAGTTGGATCAATTCAATAGAAATGATGTCTTGGAGTTAGTTATAAAAACTAAGAAGTGCAATATGATTGGAAGTAAGTGGATATTCAATACAACGTAAATGAAAATGTCCATATCTCAAAACAAGTCTTGATTGGTCATACAAAGATACAACCAAGTAGAGGGGATCGAAATTGGCGAAACATTTGCTCCAATTACTTGACTAGAATCCATTAGGATTCTATTCTCCATTGCATTCTAAATAAAGTTTTTACTCTACCAAATGGACGTCAAAAGTGCTTTCCTTAATGGCATTTTGAAGAAATATGTCTACATGAAACAACCTAGAGGTTTCGTAGATCCACACTTTCTTGAGCATGTGTATTAACTAAGGAAGGAGTTATATGGGTAGAAATAAGCTCGACGATTTAGGTATGAACGTCCAACATAGCGTTTACTAACTAAAGGATACAAAAGAGTCAGAGAGGACAATACATTCTTCATACAACAAACTGGAAAAACATCATCATTGCACAAATCTATGTTGTTGATATTATTTCGAAAAAATAAGATGAATTGTTGGACTCATGTCCAGTGAATTAGAGATGAGCATCTTTTGTGAGCTTACGTACCTTATTGGGTTATAGGTAAAATAATCGGAGGAAGATAAGTTTATTACTTGGAGAAATAATTCTAGAAATCTCATTTAGAAATTTGTTCTTGAAGAATCAAAATAGTATAACACTACCTTGGGTACAAGTGTTAAGCTTTCCCGAGATGACATTGGTCCATCAATTGATAAAAGTCTCTATTGTAGTATGATTGGTAGTCCGTTATACGTAACTGCAAGTAGACATGATCTTTGTTTTAATGTTGGAATGATGTTAGGTACTAAGTAGATCCAAAAAAAATATCATCTTAAGGATGTCAAAAGAATTATTCGATGAATTGGTGGAAAAACAAATTTCAGGATTTGGTATACTTGTGAAACTAATTCTAATATTTTAGGTTATTATGATGCTAATTGGGTAGGAGATAGTGACAATAAAAAAGCACATCTAGTAGTGTGTTATTTTCTGCAACCAAAGCCGAAAAGATTTTAGTAGGTAGTTGATTCTCAATTACTCTAGATGAAAGAAATGATAGTTGATTATAACATTTATGTTAGCTCTATTATTTTATGATATTATGAGTGACATCAATATTTCTGGAAGTCTCGTCTAACATTCTAGAACAAAATATATTGACATTCGATATCACTTCCTTAGGGAATCTATTGAAGAAGGGTTTGTTAGTATCACATATTCAAACTAGACATCAAATTAAATATATTTTAACCTAACCTCTTGATGTTAAATAATTTATTTCATTGAGAAAATCATTATGGATTGCATCATGTAAAGTTAAATTATGGTTTTATTTATCCTTGGTGTTCGAACAATAAAACTCAAAACTCCTTTTCATTAAATAAGATAAGAGTTGCCATTTCAAAGTGTTACGGTGCAAAAGCTATCATTGCTACAAGAGCTACAAATAAATACGAAAATGTAAAATGTGTAATAACTACTGATAAGCTCTATTTGATAACTATGTACTTGTCTTGGATATGAATGCTAGAAGAATTAGTTTAATTCGTCTTGTTTTATTGTCGAACTACGAGTTTTACCTTATGATAGCCTTACGACATTGCGATTGTGCACCTAATGAAAATATATGAAAATATCACTTTGTTAATTAACCCTTCATATTATCACATGTAGCCTTCCGACTGAATATTAGATGTGCACATAATGAAACTCATTGTAAAGATTGGTAGCACCAATCAGAGGGTAGCCTTATGGCTTTATATCTATTGTGAACATAATGACAAGTGGTATGCTTGTTCGAACTATCACAATAAGACCAATCTGAGGGTTACCTTCGAACATGAGTGTGGTTGTATAATGATTATCTGATATGTTTTCAAAAGGGGTTATTTGGTGAATTATTAGTTTTATGTTTTCTAACTATCAAATAAAACTAGAGTTTAGTTATAATTGGTGGAACAGTGGGGTATATGTGGTTGTATTGTGATGTTATTTGAGTAAGAAAGAATTTCTTGTGTGTGTGTGTGTATACATACATACATATAGATAGATAGATAGATAGATAGATAGATAGATATCACTACTACAGAAACAGGAATTTAAGGCGGTTTTTTTCCGGTTTTTAAGGCAGTTTTTGAACCGCCTTTGTATCCACCACCGTAAATATTTACGGCGGTTTTTCTTGAACCGCCGTATAAAGTGATGCTTTTTACGGCGGTTTATGAACTGCCTTAGAAAACAACGGCGGTGGATTCTACGGCGGTTATTAAAACATACCTTCTAAAAAGTCTATTTTCAGAAGTCTATTTTCTAGAACTGATATTGAATAATACCTTCTAGAAAGTAGTAAAAAAATTAGAAAAAAAAGAGAAATGAAAGCAGGTGCACCAAAATATGGGAAAAAATAAAAGGATAAAAAAATAAACTTAACTTTAAAAATAACAAAAAATCATTTTTGCGGTTTTACACCAGAGGCAAATAATCAATACAAGACGCGAACACACTTAATATTCTTATCATTTTAAGTCTTTACAATTTTGAATGGGCATATTACTACACCGTCAGCACCAAGACTATAATACTCGTTGGAAATGTCAAGCAATGCGTTAGCCAGGAGTCGTCGTTCGGCATCGCACATACTCATCGTTCCCCACTTGGTAACCTGCACAAAAACGAGCAATTACTTAGACAAGCGATTATGAACTTTAGCAAAAAGTAGTTTCTTTTTTGGTATTTTCAAACGTCAAATCTGTACTCAAAATATACAGATAACAAACAAAAGAGGTGAAAAAATTTATGCAATGACTTAGTTAGCAATAAAAAACTTCAAAGGAAATCAAGCAGGGAACTGACACGTGACATGACTGTACAAAAGGATGACAAACTAAAAACATAATAATTCAAAATTGCATATCCTTGGATTGTTTACATAATCCAAATTACAACTACAGAAAAAAAAAGTGCAAATAATTTTATACAAGCAAGAGAAGGGATAATTGCAGATTTATTTCTAAGTCAGATTAATGTGTCCAAAAAAAAAACATACTCCAACTAAAAAATCCCCATGACTGTGATGGTCAAAACATTTCGATATCTTATGTCAAGTTTGATGGTAACTCGTCGTAAAAACGAGAGTAATAATAATTCTATCACAAGAAGGATATTCACAAAAACCAAAAAATAAAATGAGAAAGATTATTACATACTTGTGGTTAGCAACAAGGAGCTCGTCATTCTTGACTCCCCTCAGATTATCTGCTCCCAATTTCACTAAAAAGGACGTCCAATGTAATCGTTCCTCTACTGGAACTCCATTGAAACTACAAAATCCAACAACCAAATAAAAAATAGAATAAAATAAAATTGATATGCTTAATTCTGAGGGGCAGCAGCTATACATAATGTGTGAATAGCTGATCGTTTTAATGTTACTTAGTGTGTGAATATATTTACCTTAAAATTTCATCGGTACAGAGTGACAAAATGTAAATATTACATAATTTGACATGGGTAGATTCGTAATTTTTGTTTTGTCCCAGGGAGGGAACTGATTTATAGGTGTATTATTTTAATATAAAAACTCAAATGTATTATCACATTTAGATCATCTTGGATAAATGTAACTCCTTTTAATGAATTGTACATAATGTGATGCGGCACTGAATTTGGAAATATTTTCACAACTAATAGAATTTTAAGTCATGCCAAAATTTCATAAATCAGATATGTGATTATGAACCAATAAGGCAAGAAACATGCAAAATATCGTAAATCCAAACTATTTTGTGAATTATTTCATTGTGAAGTTAACAATAAAGAATCATAACACACCATTCAAATCCTAGGTTCAATAAGATTTTGAACTATTTTTATTTATGTTGGGAGTTGGGATTCAAAAACAATTTAAAGGAGAGAATGAAGGAGATAAGTGTACCAAATGCATATGCAGTCATGGGATTGCAATTGCTACTCAAAATTGATGCCATGCAATMTCATCCACTATCTAATATACTCTTTCACTGTGACCACGACATTCATTATACTCCAATTATTCTTCACAGTGCTTCCATAACTGCAAGCCCATACCAAGAAAAAAAAAAAGGCAAATCTGAAACTTTAATTCAAGTAGCAGCAATCAATAAATTCMCCTGATTGGTTCAACCTAATAGGAACTGAAATACTTTCCCCCAATCAAGAGTTGGCCGTAACACATATTATAATAGAACCCAGAAAATTCAGCACAAAGTGTAGTTAAACCGTTACTTCATTCTACATTCTCACACTAAAATGAAGATACAAAGTGGAGATTTCATGGGAAATCAGAAAAAAAAAATGAGATACCTTAAGCATGAAAAACTGGGGAGGTGGGGTGGGGTGGGGGTGAAGGAATCAAATTCTGGGACACTCCAATATTTGCACTCAAACCTGAAAACAGATAAACAATACAAAACACAATCAAAGCAGAATCATTCCCAATACTTAACCGCTGAAAACAAAATTTGAATATAAATCATTAAAGCAAGAGCACCAAACCTATTATTTTACTGCATGAGCTAAATAGTAGAACTATAGAATCAATAGAGCTATACTTTCATCAAATAACTTGAGCAAATCTGAGATATGATTGGGCAATTCAAAGGAAACCCACATGAATTCGATGAAATATGCACATGCACAATAATCTAGGGTTCGAGAAGATTTTGCATTTTATAACAAATCAAAATCGAAAGAAAATCAAATATCAACAAAAAAAAAAAACAATATTATTGAGGAAAACCAGCTGATAAAAGGTCGAATCCAGCAGGGCTGCAGGCATAAAATGACGATCAAATCCGTTAATTAAAGGAATCATAATCAAATCAAAGCAGGCAAACATGAATTTACCAGATAATGGATCCTTATATTGAAAATAATTCCAGAATACGCGTCCGCTTGTGTGTTTGTCACGGACAGATCAATTTTCATGCCAGATTTTGAATCAAAAACCAAACTGGTATTATTCATATCAATTAGGGCAAAGAGTAGGGATTCCAAGGAATTAAGGAAACAAATAGGAGCAAGAGAAGCAGAAGATCGAGACTCATCCAAAAATCCTGATAAGAACTGTGTGGGCTGGATATTCTTGATAGTTTAAAAATGGATTTTATCAGAATTCCGCTTAGAAATTTTATGAGATTTGTCCTTTGCCTTGGACTTGTGTTTCTTGTCATCTTCTTTACTTTTATGCCTTTTGGCCCTCGCTTCATCTACCAAAAAAATCCCACAATTACAACAATTGTATAATCAAGTAATACAAATTCACTGAATTGAAGAATGCRAAAAATCGAGCAAAATATAAATGAAAAACAAATTTAAAMCTCGAGGAGAAGCTATACATTCTATTTTTATTTTGKTCCACYTGTGCACCGGYGGCAGCAGCTATACATTCTCTCTCTTCCAGTGAGAGACGTGAAAAATTGCATATTTTAGCAGCGCTCATAATCGGGCGAGGAGCATCATTGTTGTCATCAAGGGGAGTGGATAGAACATTCCGAACAAAGAGGCTGGCGTCAGAATGGCCGGAATCTCCTTGTACAAGAAGAAGGGGGGCGGCAGCTTCAAATGACAGGTTGGGCTCAAAGGTGGCCCGATTCTTTAAGTTGGTACCTGTGTTGGATTCGCCTTGACCGGTGGAAGTTCGTGGCAGACCCAATTCGGCCAGAATGGCACCGACCGGCGAATTTCCGTTTTGACCCAAAAGGGGATCGCCAACTCGAAAAATCGAATTCGCCAAATTTGGATCTCCTTTCTTGAAATTGATTGCAGGAGGAGCTTCGCCTTGAAGAGGAGAAGGGATTGCAGCATCCAATTGGGTCGGATTGTCGCCGGCCGGTGAATTGTAATTTTGGCCTAAAAGGGGATTGTCGCCGGTTGCGAATTGTGAGGCAGAGGCAGTAGGGCAAATGGGTGGCGGAGATAAAGCTGTCGTAGAACAGGGTCAGGGTGTGGCTGGGCACTTACGACACGGCGGCAGATAAAACAGAGTCATCTCTGTCGGTGGCGGCAAATGCTGAGAGCTGGAGGGGAGATGTTTCGAAGGATAAGGTTTTCTGAGGCGGAAAAATGACGGAGAGGAAAAGAAGGAAGGGGATCAATCCATTTGTTTAGAATGGACGGTGAAGATCAGTAAATAAGTTTTGAATGGGCGGTGGAGATCAATAGATCAATGAGCATGAGGATCGGTGACGTGGCATTGGATTTTTTTTATTTTCGTATTTTTAATTTATATAAACATTCTACGGCGGTTATTTAAGAACCGCCGTAAAAACTTAAACATTTTACGGAGGTTTTCACAAAACCGACGTAAAAACTGGAGGCCAGCTTAATTTAACGGCGGTTTACAAAAAACCGCCGTAGAATGTTCGATATTTTACGGCGGTTTTTTGTAAACCGCCGTTAAATTTAGCTGGCCTCCAGTTTTTACGTCGGTTTTGTGAAAACCGCCGTAAAATGACCTTTTTAACGGCGGTTTTAGCCACAACCGCCGTTAAAAGTATTTTTAAGGCGGTTTTCAGTGAACCGCCTTTAATTAACAGCCTTAGAAAGCTGTGTTTGTAGTAGTGTATCTATCTATCTATCTATCTATCTATCTATCTATCTATCTATCTATCTATCTATCTATCTATCTATCTATCTATCTATCTATCTATCTATTTCACCCAAAAATATGACCATGC
This sequence comes from Phtheirospermum japonicum, assembly GCA_014905375.1. Lineage (NCBI taxonomy): Eukaryota > Viridiplantae > Streptophyta > Magnoliopsida > Lamiales > Orobanchaceae > Phtheirospermum > Phtheirospermum japonicum. Next base: position 803,397 of record BMAC01000077.1, read on the forward strand.
CTGAACCTTGCGCTATTTTCCAACCTGCACACACAAACACGTCAGGAAAGGAACACCGGGGGTTTTCCGATGGAAACCTCTCCGATGCTTAAGTCAGACAGCGTATAGAGTGTTTCTAGTGAGCAAAGCAAGGAATGCACAAAGAATGACATACCTTTCTCAGCCTTGGGGCTGAGATACTTATAGTTTTTCCCGGTGGGGACCCCTTCCGGGATCTCGGCAATAAAGGCCGCGAATCAAGGGCCGTTTAAACAACAAATTCTGACTAGTGGTCCTACTTGTCCCTCCAGCAGGGATCAAGGACCAGGTCTTCCCTAGTCCTAGTCTCCTTTTTGTTGGCAAGCCTGACTTTATATTTCAAGGTTTATCTCACAGGAGGCCTCTATCAGCTCAGGACAACTTTCGGGCTGGGATGACGCTACTCTGCTCTACTCAGCTCAGGACAACTCCCGAGCTGGGATGTTGCTGCACTGCTCTACCAGGTCAAACCATGCGTAAGACCTCCTGAGCTCCCTTCTTTGGCTATCTAGATCCAGGTCTACCCTAATCCGGGTCTGGCCTATTTATGCCTCATCAACTCCTCCCCCCGAAATGGTTAGGGTAGAGCTGTGACATTCCTGGGCCCTCATAAATAAATGAGGTCCCACCTATACTTTATTATTTCTCGTACTTGTACGAATCCCAAGAAATCCGCCTGACAACCAGGCCTAATCATTGGCATTAGTGGTGTCGGCCCATCTTCCCAAACGGTTACTATTTCCACACGTCTCTCAAAGTACTGACAAGTCAGTGACGCGTGACCTACCCTATGACGGTTGGCGTTCCAACTCACCGTCTAGGTTACTGTTCACCTATCCGCATTAAATGCGGGGATCCCATCAAATCCCACTTATTTCTCGTTTTTCGTTTTTTTAATTTATCCACTTACTTTTTATTCCCACTGGACTCCTTCTCTCTCTCACTTTCACATTTTCACTTTTAGCAAAAACTCTCGAGTTTTTCTCTCTCTAGTATTCTGGAGAGTTTTTCAGATTCAATCTTTTCCCGGCTACCCTCCTAACCCAGGTACTTTCTCAGTCCTTCTCTTTAATTTTCCAATAATGTCATCATCTTCTCCTTCTCTCGACGCCCCTCCGGTCGCTTCCCCATCTCTGGCGGCGGCAGATTCTTATTCTCCGTCGTCTTCTTCTCAGGCGACTACGTCAGCCACCACATCTTCCTCCTGGCCACTAGAATATCCACCACCAATCCCGGACCACCCAAAAATTACCTCGATTCTCAGCGATATGACTGTGGAGGAAATTCATCACAAGTATAGAGTTTTCGATCCCTTTGATCCTTACAGCCCTCCGGCGTGTATTCTAGCTTGCCAGGCGCCGGCTGGTTGGTTGACTTTTTACGCTGACCAATTTCAGGCGAGCTTGCGTCTTCCGGCAAACCCGTTGATGTTGGAGATTTTCGCCGTATTCAAAATTCCCCTTTTCCAGTTTACCCATAATACCTTTAGGATCATAGTAAGCTATAGTTTGGCCATGCGGTATGCTGGCCTGACTCCCACAGCTCACACTTTCTACCAGCTCTACCAGGCCAAAAGCTTACCCCCCAGCTGCTTTTATCTGAGTGCCAGACCAGGAATTCATTTTTTACACGGGCTTCCTTCTTCCAACAAAGCCTGGCGGAGGAAATTCTTCTTTGTCCATTGTGATGGAGATTGGGACTTTGACTCCAAACCCATTGATAAATTGCCCACATATCCTACCTTATCTGCCACAAGCAGGTCTCCTCGCCTGCAAAAAGTCATATCCACTCTTAATGGAAACCCTCTCCATGTAACTGACCTCCTCTTCCTCATGTCCTAGAATTTTTTAATGAGAGTGAGGAAACAAGCCCTCTAACTCCAGAGATCGGTAAAATCCCTTCTTACCCCAGTTTGGTCTTTCCTTATTTTTCACAGGTCCTAATCTTTCCTTTTTCTTCTCTTATCAGAAAGGATAATGCGCCAGATGATCACTGCCTCCGTAGAGGGAGCCCCAGAAATATCCACCCAAGAAGTGGACCCCTCTCCGTCTGTTCCAAACGAAGGTTCCGCTCCTTCTCGAGCACAGGGCCCTAGCTCTTCGTAGGCTCCCGGCTCAAGCTCTTTGCAGCTGCCACCTCCCGCCTCAGCTGCCAGGAGCCCTTCCTCTTGATATGAAGAGGATGTCCTCCCTCTTTCCAAGAGACCACGAGTAGCCCAGGGCAGCAGAGCACTAGTGGCCTCTTCTCCCAGCACTCGCCCTGCTCCCATTACTTGCAGCACTCCCCCTCCCGTTAACTCAATCATCAATTGCTCTGGAGAGCTGGCCATCCAATACATGCGTCGGAAAATGTTACCTGCAGACCAGCCTGAGCTGGAAAAGATGTCCGATCGCGAGCTCTTGGAGTCTTGGTGTTAAGACGAAGTGCGAGTAAGTCTTAATTTCTTTTACCTTCATCTTATATCACTTACCAGGTATTATTTTGTCTAAGTATCAATCTTTTCTCGTGATCAGGCTCTCTCCAAGAAGGCCCTCCTGGCCACTCGAGCAACCAGATCCATGGTCCAGTTCGATGTGATCAAGGAGAACAAGGAGTTAATTGTGAAAGAAGATCGCTTCAAGGCTCTGGCGAAAGTGCAAGGAGTTGATCTGAAGAAGAAAAGGGGAAGAGCTATAGGGGCTGAAGGATAAGCTCAGAAAAATAAAAGCAGATCTTGCTGAGGTGAGGAAGGCTCAAGCAAAGATGATAGAGACTGCGCGCTCCGAGGAGAGGGATGATGCATTGGCAGAGGCTAGGAGCCTTGCTGATGAGGTTCTAGCGAAAGCTAGGGAAGGGTTTGAGATCGAGTACTTAAACTCTGAGAAGGGCTTGAGGCTGGTTCAATCTGCTCGGAAGGAGACTCGTGCAGCCTTCCTGGGATCCAAAGAGCTCTACTCGCTACTTGTGGCAGAGGCTATATGCTTCTTTCATTTTGCTTTGAACGAGCAAGCGAAATGGGCTTTAAGTAACCAAGGGGTTCCCCTTAATTGAGCTCTTACTTTGAGGACATCTCCAGAGCCAACCTCGTTCACCTATGCCCCAGAGAAAGATCATCTGCACATTGTCGGAGAGGCCAAGTTTGATGAGCATGTCCTTTCTAAACTACGTTCCCTTTCACCCGAGCAGTCTCAGCCAGAGCAGGTGCCTAATCCAGCCGCTCCCAACTCTTATCCCTCCCCAACCTTCATAGGTTTGGGTGAGCTGCCTGGCGGGGCTTCCCCGGGCGCCTTAGCCGAAGATGCGGTGGACCAGCTGGCGGCGGAGCCGGATGCAGATCTAGGAGCTGAGACTTAGGTCTTTTAGGACAACTTTTTCTTTCTGTTAGTCAGACTTGTAGTTCAACTGTGTGGCTGGTCTGACTTTTTTTTGTCATTTTTTGGATATGTACTACGAATAATTAATAAATATTTTTTGTCTTGTACCGACTCTTGGACCTCTAGGGTTTCCTGATTTCCCGGAAACCCTAGTACTTTTGATTCCTTTGCACATGCCGTTGTTTTCTTTAAATATGCGCACGCATTCTCCATTTTTTCTTCAATTATCTAAAATGGCTTTCGCTTCCCTTCTTGAAGAACTTGATACTGTAAAACGAAAGAGTATCTCCCTGTTTGTGGAAAATTTTCAGCTCTCAGACAAACTTTTCGTGCTCCGTGAGAAGATAAACTATCTGTATCGACTTCTGGAGAGGAAGAGGCAGAAGAAATGCCACTACAAGAAAGAGTGGGCTGATCTCCGCCAATTAAACCGGTAGTTGCAAGAAGAGATGGCTGATTTGACTGATTCGGTGAGCAGTTTAACCGTCGTCGCCGATGAGGCCTATACTCTTTCAGAGCTCGCCGAAAAATACCGCCAGCGCTATCATGAGACCGACCGCGAGCTTTGGCGCATTTTTCGAGTCATAGCTTCTGATCGGAGAGCTTCAGGCTCTCATGGATAAATGCTTTCTGGGCCTTTTTGTGGAATTGTCTATTTTCCTGTTTCTCATTTTCCTGCAATGTAATCACCTTTGTAAGTTTTCGTACAAAGCTTTGAGTAGTTTTATCAGGACATTATAATTAAGAGTATCTTTTTCGAGAATGTTTCTCAATCATTTTAATCGAATTAGAGGTTTTTTTTTTTTTTCATGTTTTAGCCAATCCAGGCTATTTGAACTTACCACCAGGTCTGGCTCAAAATATCACTTATCTTGGAAACATGGGGCATTCGCCCTTAGCCAAACCTGGCCAAAATTGAAAATCAGGTCAGGAAAATATTATGCTAAAATTGACAATAATGTCAGGTAAATGGGGCATCCACTCTTAGTCAATCCTTGCTTAAACGGACCATCAGGTCAGGTAAATGGGGCATTCGCCCTTAGCCAATTCTTGCTTAAACTGACAATCAAGTCAGGTAAATGGGGCATTCACCCTTAGCCAATCCTGGCTTAAACTGACAATCAGGTCAAGTAAATGGGGCATTCGCCCTTAGCCAATCCTGGCTTAAACTGACAATCATGTCAGGAAAACGGGGCATCCACCCTTAGTCAATCCTGGCTTAAACTGACAATCAGGTCAGGAAAATGGGGCATCCGCCCTTAGCCAATCCTGGGGGCATCCGCCCTTAGCCAATCCTGGCTTAAACTGACAATCAGGTCAGGAAAATGGGGCATCCGCCCTTAGCCAATCCTGGTGTAAACCGACAATCAGGTCAGGAAAACGGGGTATCCGCCCTTAGCCAATCCTGGCTTAAACTGACAATACGGTCAGGAAAACGGGCATCCGCCCTTAGCCAATTCTGGCTTAAACTGACAATCAGGTCAGGAAAATGGGGCATCTACCCTTAGCAAATCCTGGCTTAAACCGACAATCAGGTCAGGAAAACGGGGCATCCGCCTTTAGCCAATCCTGGCTTTTACTGACCATCAGGTCAGGTAGATTGGGGCATCCGCCCTAGCCAATCCTAGTTTTTATGAGGACTTGTTTTAGCTTGGCAAACAAGAATAAACCTGCATTATCATTATTAAAACATTGTAAGGTTACATTTACACATAAAATTTCCGTAAATTTGCGATGTTCCACGAGCGAGGAATTTCAACCCCATCCAGCTCTTCCAGCTTATAAGCTCCACCCGCTAAGACTTGGGTGACCCAGAGTGGTCCTTGCCACGCAGCATCCAGTTTTCCCTTGACTTTCCCAGGTCAGCTCTTCTGAGAACCAGATCTCCCACCCGGAAATGCCTTTTCTGGACTGTTTTATTGTAAGCTGCCCGGATTTGCCCCCGCATATGTCCCATCCTCATCACTGCTTGATCTCTTTTTTTCACGATTAAATCCAGGGCATCCTTCACCAATGCCGTGTTCTGGATTACATCAAAGTTTTGTACTTGGTGAGTAGCAAGGTTAATCTCCGCAGGAATGACGACATCCATGCCATAAACTAAGCTGAAAGGGGTTTCACCCGTGCTTTCTTTAGGATTGGTGCGGTAAGCCCAAAGTATTGCGCTTAGCTCTTCTACCCACTTGCCTCCAGATTTCTCTAAGCGTGATTTAAGCCCTTGAACAAGGATGCAATTAGTCACCTATACCTGTTCATTTGCTTGCGGGTGGTAAACAAATGTGAAATGTTACTGGTTTTTCATTTTGGTGCAGCAAGCTTTAATCTTGGTCCCCACGAATTGGGTACCATTATCTGATATCATTATCCTTGGAACGCCAAATTGGTAAACTAAATTTTTCTAAATGAAGCCCATTACTGCCTCTTCCGTGATTTTTGCAAGGGCTTCTGCCTCAACCCATTTGTTGAAGTAGTCGATGCCCACGATTAGAAACTTCTTCTGAGCTGGAGCCATTGGGAATAGACCGACCAGGTCAATCCCCCACTTTGCGAAGGGGCAAGGGGAGCTCATTGTCATGAGCTCCTCTGCTGGCTGATGAGTCAGGGGGGACATCTTCTCACATTTTTCGCACTTTCAAACAAAACCCTCGGCCTCTTTTCGCAACGATGGCCAGAAATAGCTAGCTCTTAAGATTTTTCTAGACAGAGCCCTTTCACCCATGTGGTTGCCACAGAACCCCTCGTGGATTTCTCGGAGGATGTGGGTGCCTTCCTCTAAGCTTGGACATCGCAATAGAGGCCGTCCAAACCCCCGCCTAAACAATGCTCCCTTGATCAGACAAAATCGGGCAGACCTGACTCTTACTTTCACTGCTTCTCTCTTATCCTCTAGCAGCTCTCCTTTCTCTAGGTATTCCTTAATAGGGGAACGCCAGTCCTTCATCTCATATACTGAACACACCTGGTCTGAGCCAAATTTGTTATCCATCATTAACAACGTAATTGTCCTTTCTTGGCAATCTATGGCCGAGCTCGCTACTTTCGCTAGATAGCCTGCTCTTCCATTTTATTCTCTGGGGATTTGGAGGATAGTCAGAGCTTTCATATCCTTAGCGAGCTCCTTGAACCGAGCTAGATATTTTTGCATATGCTCTTCTCTAGTCTCACCGCTTATCTGCTTACACACTAACTGTGAATCCACCTTGGCACACACCTGCTCTGCTCCCAAGTCTTTTGCCATCTGCACTTTTCTTAACAAGGCTTCGTATTCGGCCGAATAATTTGACAAAGCATATTTCAAACGCACCGCATACTCAGTCGCCACACCTATCGGATCAATTAAAACTATTCCTGTCTCGCAGCCCTGATTTCCGACTGATCCATCCATGAAAATTGTCCATTCTTGCCTGTCATTAGGAGAGCTGGCCATTTCCTGCATGAAATCGGCCAATGCCTGGGCCTTGATAGCTGTTCTGAATTGAAACGTAATATCGAACTCGCTGAGCTTAATTATACATTTGAACAGCCTTCCTGACACCTCTGGTTTGTCCATTATGGCTTTCAACGGCAGATTGGTCCGCAATATTATGATGTGTGAGAGGAAGTACGGGCGTAGCTTGCGAGCTGTGCCGACCAGAGCTAACATCGCTCTTTCCACTTCTACATATCGCACTTCGTCCTCGTGCAAGACCTTGCTCCAATAGTAGACAGGCTTCTGCACCTAACCTTCTTCTCTAAGCAAGACAGAGCTGACCGCCTGCTAGCCAACGGATAAGTATAGGATTAGAGGCTCTCCTTGGATAGGCTTTGTGAGTAAGGTCATGTTAGCTAGATGCTCTTTCAGCATTCGAAACGCATCCTCGCATTCATTGCTCCACTGAAATCTGGCCTTCTTACGCCGGGCTTAAAAAACTGGCAAGATCTTTTCAGCGGAGCGTGAGACAAATCGACTCAAGGCATTGATTCGACCTACCAAGCACTGAATTTCTCTAACGTTTCTTGGTGCTTGCATATCCATAATATCTCTGACTTTTTCAGGATTAGCTTCAATACCCTTCTCTGTTACCATGTACCCTAGGAATTTGCCCTCTCTTACCCCAAATGTGCATTTCTTTGGGTTGAGCTTCATTTTGTATCTCCTTAGGGTATCAAAGGTTTCTTTCAGCATCCACATATGAGGTCTCCCTAATGCTTTTGACTAACATGTCATCCACATACACCTCCATGTTTCTTCACAACTGTTCCTTGAACATTTTATCCACCGTCCTCTAATACGTGGCCCCCGCGTTTTTGAGCCAATGGCATGACCACATAACAGTATGTTCCCTTTGGGGTTATGAAGCTGACCCGCTTCCAGTCCTCCTTTGCTAGACTGATCTAGTTATAACCTTGTGAGGCGTCCATCATACTTAGGGGTTTGCAACCCGAAGTGGAATCGACCAACTGGTCTATCCTTGGCAGCGGTTAATGGTCCCAATCAGGTCCTGGGGAGACCAGGCGAATATGTCTGCACTTTCTCGCAGCAGTGCTACCAAGTCAACCAAAACCTCCAGACTGAGAGTTGTCCCGACACGGAGGTTCATCTTCCTAAAACATTCATAGAACATGATGTCCGCCAAACTCCCTGTATCCACGAAGATTCGTCGGACATTATAATTGGCTATAGTACCCGTAATGACCAGGGCATCCATATGAGGAGCTAAAATCCCCTCCTCATCGTCTGACCAAAAGTAAACATTTGGACTCGGCGCTACCTGTCCAACTTCTTTTCCCTTTCTCGTTAGATCCCGTGCGGCACGCACGAAAAATGTTTTGGGTTCGTTTGGAGTGCTCATCCCACTCGCCCCCTGTGATCATCGGAATCTCACCCCGTATGGCCTGGGTCTGTTCATTCCGTCTTCCTTCATTACACCCCCTATCCTGATCCCGCTTACTTTGTTGGGGTCGTCCATGACTGCCATGATTTAGACATGGCCTCCTCTTCCTTAAGATGCCCGGCTTGCACCATTCTCTCCATCTCATCCTTCAGATGAGTGCACTTATCCGTGTCATGTCTATAGTCATTATGAAAATGACAGAATCTGTCAGATCTTTCCTTCTTAGGCTTCTATGAATAAGTCTTAGGCCATTTCAGGCCTGGATGCCTCTCTATTTCTTGTAGGATTTCCCCCTGCGGAGTCGCCAGAGGCGTATATCGGTCCAATCGAGGTCTTCCCCCCGACAGGTCTGGCCTGGACTTTTTTATTGGTGCCCTTTCTTCTCTATCATATCTCTCCCTTTTCTTCTCTCCCACATCCTTGATCTTCAAGGATTCTTCGAAATGGATATACTTTTCTGCTCTCTCCAAGAGCTCTCCGAACTTCAGAGCTGGCTTCACCACCAGCGATTGGAAAAACTATCCTCTCCTGAGGCCTTGCGCAAGTGCGTTCACCAAGATCTCCTCTGACGCAGAAGGCACCTCGAGTTTTGCATTAGTAAATCGATTGATATAAGCACGCAAACTCTCGTTCTCCTTCTGTTTCAAACTAAACAGCTCAAGCGACATCTTCTTATACTTCCCTCAACTGGTAAACTGATGCAGGAAGGCCGAGCTGAAATCATCAAAATTGCTGATAGAGCGCGGTGGCAGCTGGCTGAACCATAGCTGAGCTGACTTAGTGAAAGTCATTGGGAAAACCCAGCACATGACCGCGTCCAAAAACTTATGCACCGCCGCTGCAATTTTGAAACGGCTAAAATGATCCCACGGATCAGTAGTCCCACTATACTCAAAGCCTATGGATCTATAGGGAGCCGGCACATCATCACGCATGACCTCCTCAGTAAACGGTGTGCCTCTTCGTGTTGGCACCGTGCTGGCGCTCGCCATCTTCTTCTTAACTCTCTCACATTCTTCTGCAAGTTATGCATCTGCTCGGCCAAACCTGGATTAGCCTCGCTTGACATCTCGCTATCGGAAGTGGAGAAATGTTCTTCTCTGTCCTGGAGGGGAGTCCGATCAGTGTGCTGGCCACGCAGCATTTCTACTTCTGTCAATGGAACAGTCCTAGTTGTTGGTGTGTTGGATGGTTGCGTCATGATTTCAGCGAATTTCTTCGGCACGGCCGCTTCCACAGCCTTGCCGATGAGCTCCGACAGCTGCCTGAGAAAGGTGTCGTTCAATGATCCACCAACGGCGGGCGTAGATCCACCGGAGGGGGGTGGTGCAGTGCCTAGTCCAGTTGCTACTGATGGCTCTCCCCCCTCTGACCTTGTCGTCGATGGCTCTACCGACCGCGGCATGCCCCATGACGCGGAGGAACTAGGGTTCCGCCAAGTTCTCTCACCAGATTTCGTCGCAACCCGTCTAAAGCCATTTAAACTCACGCCTTAGCTCAGAGTTTCCCACAGACGGCGCCAATTGTTTCACATAAAAATATGACCATGCCTTAACCTTGCGCTATTTCCCAACCTGCACACACAAACACGTCAGAAAAGGACCACCGGGGTTTTTTTGGTGGAAACCTCTCTGATGCTTAAGTCAGAAAGCGTATAGAGTGTTTCTAGTGAGCAAATAAAGGAATACACAAAAATTGACATACCTTTCTTAGCCTTGAAGCTGAGATACTTATAGTTTTTCCCAGTGGGGACCCCTTCCGGGATCTCGGCAACAAAGGCCACGAATCAAGGGCCGTTTAAACAACAAACTCTGAGAAGTGGTCCCACTTGTCCCTCCAGCAGGGATCAACGACCAGGTCTTCCCTAGTCCTTGTCTCCTTTCTCTTGGCAACCCTGACTTTATATTTCAAGGTTTATCTCACAAGAGGCCTCTATCAGCTCAGGACAACTTCCGGGCTGGTATGACGCTACTCTGCTCTACTCAGCTCAAGACAACTCCCGGGCTGCGATGACGCTGCTCTACTATACCAGGTCAAACCAAGCGTAAGCCCTCCTGAGATCCCTTCTTTGGCTATCTAGATCTAGGTCTACCCCAATTCGGGTCTGGCCTATTTATGCCTCATTAGTATCTATTTATCTATCTATCTATCTATCTATCTATCTATCTATCTATCTATCTATATATATATATATATATATATATATATATATATATTCCTTCTGATTCTCCACTAATTAAGCGCTAAACTTTTTCCTAAAGAATGGGTCAACAACAGATTTACAAAACGAAACAATTAAAATAATTAAAGTCTAATTTTTAATATTATTGTTATTATTATTATTGATATCCTCCTGCAAGTTGTATGATATGGAAGAGAGATGCAACTTGGACAGTAATGACTCGAACCGAGGGCAAATCAGTGGTTTTGTTAGAATATCAACAAGTTGATCATCAATAGACACAAAAGACACTCGAAACTTGCAATGTTGGACATTTTCTTTGACAAAGTGATAGGTTGGACATTTTCTGGGACAAAGTGATAGGATAAGGCTATGTGTTTCATCCGAGAGTGGAATACGGGCTTAGCACTTAGATTTGTGGCACTGAGATTATCACAATATATAGCCGGATTAGCAGTTAGCGTGTGACCAAGTTCGGTAAACAAGGAAAGGACCCATAGTAGCTCACTAACTGTGTCAGCCACAGCTTTGTACTCTGCTTATGTTGATGATTGAGTAACAGATCGTTGTTTGCGGGAGCTCCAAGTAGGGGCGACAATAGCTGGCACGGCACGATAGCACGACACGATAAGAAACAGGATTATAGAGATAAATACACGATAAGGCACGACACGACATGACACGGAATGACACGAAACACGAAACGAAAAGCACATAATTCAAAGTTAAGTTAGATTTACACTTATTGTTACATTTATGATCAATAAGATAGAAAATAAAAACACACGATAATGCGACACGAACACGGCACGGTAACACGGTTTTCCACCGCTAGGTCCAAGAGATGAGAGTATTGCCGAGATATAACAAATAACCAGTTGTTGAAATATATTAATCCTTGTCGCCCGCCCAATCTGCATCTGAGTAGGCATGAATGTTCATTTGGGCATTTGTCGAGATGAAGACTCCTTTGTCAGAAGAGCCCACCGAATATCGGAGTACTCTTTTGAGTGCAAACCAATGCGTCGTTCGTGGTTTTTGCATGAACTGTGCAAGTTTGTTGGTGCTGAAGGCGATATCTAGGCGAGAAAAACTCAAATATTGGAGACTTACAATGAGTGCTCGGTACTCAGTTGAGGAAGGCAGGAGATCACTTGAACCCTTGAGTAATGGAACACTGGCAGACAAGGGAGTGGATGCCGGTTTTGTATCTGCCATGCCTAATTTATGTAGCAGATAAGTGATATATTTCCTTTGAGAAAGAAACATACCTACAGCGGAAGAAATTACTTTGACACCCAAGAATAGCTGATACAACCAAGGTCTTTTAATGAAAAAAGAGCAACGAGTGTGGCAACGAGTTGGCACAACTCGACAGAGGAACTCCCAGTGATAATTATATCATCAACATACACTAATAAGTACAGTGTAATACCCAGGTTTTCGTAAATGAAGAGAGAAGCATCTATAGTTGAATTGATGAAGCCAAGAGAGAGCAGGAATACTCAGAGCTCCGTATACCAGGTGCAGGGTGCCTACTTTAGACCATAGGGAGACTTTTTGAGGCAACAAACATGATCCGGGAAGTCTTGTTGACGAAACCATGTGGTTGTATTATGAAGACTTCCTCCTTGTGCGTCCCCTAGAGGTACGCATTGTTGATATCAAGCTGATGTATGGACCAACCCTGGAAAACTGCAAGTGTTAGAATAACTCAAATTGTTACTGGTTTAACAAATGGGATGAATGTTTCTGTATAGTCCTAACCAGGGCATTGGTGAAACCCTTTGGCAACTAACCAAGCCTTGTAACGATCAATCGATCCATCTTGATTCCATTTGATTATGAATAACTATTTACAGCTAACCAAATTCTAAGCAGAGGACCGACTAACAAGATCTCAGGTGTTGTTGCAGTGTAAGGCATCAAATTCAGCTTGCATGGATGAGCGCCAATCAGGGTCGTAAAAAGCCTTGGTGATGGTGCTGGGTTCGATGGGAGAGGAGGGTCGGGCATGGAGGTTTATATTTTTGATGGGTTTGACGATGTTGTTTTTAGAGAGGGTGATGGTCCCGCCACCGTTGGGTTTCTGTCTTGTGCTAAGATTGACAGAGGGTTGGGTTGGTGGTGTAGGAAGTTGTGGAGATGGTTGTGAGATTGGATTGGTAGATTGAGTTGTTTTGGTGGGTTATTTTGAGGGTGATGATTGGGCCGAATTTAACGGGTGGGTGATGGAGGTTGAGGTAGTGGCAGTAGATAAGTCTTCAGGAGGGTTTCGACTGGTACAAACCATGGGTTGGTCTATAGGCTGTAAAATGGAGAGTTGGAGAGGGCATGTTTGTTTCTCTTCACTTAAATTGGATTGAGTCACTAGAGAGTTCAACGGGAATTCGGATTCGACGAACTTCACATGGCGAGAAGTGTAAATCCTTCCCATTTTTGGGTCGAGACACATATACGCATGTTGACCAGCCGAGTAACCTATAAAAACACACAAAGCAGACTTTGGCGCAACATTACGATTAACATATAGTTCAATACTGGGAAAACACAAACATCCAAAACATTATAACTTATCATAATCCGAGCTAATGTTGAACAATTTGGAATAGGGTGTTTCGTACCCAAGAATAGGAGTTGGGAGGCAATTTATGAGGTAGGTTGCGGTGGTCATGGCGTGAGGCTAATAAGTGAGTGGAAATTCTAAGTGATGGAGGAGAGAGAGACCGGTTTTGGCAATGTGACGATTCCGGCGTTCTGAAACTCCGTTGTGCTTGGGTGTATGAGGTGGTGTGGTGGGATGACTTATACCATGGTTGCTTAAAAAGGGACGAAGACCAATCTATTCGCCACCATTATCTGTATATAAGATATTTTTTTTGTGGGGGTAGGAATTTTCAATAAGTGATTTAAATTTTGTGAATATGGTTTGCACATTAGATTTGCCTTTCATTGGATATTGCCAGATATAGCGAGTAAAATGATCAACAAACATGCAATAGTAACGAAGAACATTGATGGATAAAATAGGAGAAGTCTAGACATCCGGAAAAATTATTTCCAATGGATTAGAAGATTTTAGAGTGGATTCATGAAAAGGAAGCTTGTGACTTTTGGTAATTTGACATGAGTTGCAATCTGATTGCTAGAATTTATTTGAGCCCAAAGGAAAATGATGTTTAATATATTTGAAGATTGAAGATGAAGGATGCGCAAGCCTGTGGTGCCATGATGCAGAGGATTCTGAGTGGACAGTGTGGATGGATGGTGAGGTAGCGAGCCAGAGAAAAAGTTCATCCACACATGGGCCTTCATGGATTGTTTGTCGGTAGACGCTACGGACTTAATTGAATTGAGCATTGGTGGGAATTTTAATCGAGATACCTGAAGGGGTCCATCTGCAAGTCCTTCACATAAAAAGAGTTCGGCAGGAAAACAACCACAGAGTAAGTTTGTTTGGTAAGTTTAGAGACATAAATAATCTATTGTTTTATAGAAGGAACGCACAAGGCATTAGACAAGGATAAATTTCTAAATAAAAGTGTTACATAATGAGAGATGTTTAAACATGAACCGTTACCCATAAACAATGAGTCGGGGCCAGTGTAAGGATGATAAAGCGCTAAGTTTGCAAGATCATTAGTTACGTGATGTGTTACTCCACTGTCAACCAAAAAACCAGACTGAGATGGGCCAGCAGCTGCAGTATTTGCTTGAGCTTGTCCAGTGTAAGCTAGAGGATCCCGAGGGGGAGGCAGGACATCGGGGTGTTGTTGTTTGAAGGTTTGGCACTGAGATAGAACATGCCCTTTGACATTGCAACACTGATATAGTCCAGAAACAGTTTTGGAGGGTTGCGATAGCTAGTGTGCTAATTAGATTGTGCAGAGAATTGCCCTGACCGAGATCTGTTGCTGAAGTTAGGCCGATCCTGAGCATTCAGGGCATTAATTGGAGCAGGATTCTGTCTCTGAGCAGCAACGATGGAGAGTTACTGGATGAGAAGCTTCTCGAGGAGGTCATCAAAGGTGATTGGGGTGTCTCATGCATTCACGCCGTCAATGACGGCTCTGTATCCGTCATCGAGATCGCACAAGACATGGTCAGTCATGTCTTCAATTGAAACAGGAGATCAAAGTGATGCAAGAAGATCTGATGCTTGCTTCAGGGAATGCATATATGTTATGATGGATTGTGTACCTTTGGAAGTCGTACGGACATGCTCCTTTAGTTGCATGAGATGATTGTGGGATGCCTTGACATAGGTGTTCTTGAGAAGGGTCCGAAGATCATGCGAGGTCTTTTTCTGAGACACCAGGGAGGCCACTTCATTAGAGAGAGTGGTGAGGAGGGCGCCATAGATCTGGTGGTCCTATCGACTCCATGTATAATAAGCAGGATTTGGGGTCATCACTGGAGGCGATGCAGTGGTAGAGATTGTTACTGCGTGGGAAAAGATTCATATGGATATTTGAGGAGGTCATGGCCATCAAGGAGAGCTTCGACTTGGAGTTTCTAATTAAGATAATTTGTGGGGAAAAGTTTGGTGACACTAATAAGAGTGATGTAGGTAAAGGGTTTGGATGGCTCATAGGGGTTGGAAATGAAGGAGGTGGTGTCGTTGGCCATTGGAGACAAGAATGAGAGTTAGGGTGAGGAACGACGTCCTTAATTAGAGAGAGAGAGAGAGAGGGAATGATCATTTTTGCTGTGATACCATATAGAAATGACACAGATTGTGAATAACTTGATTGATTTGTTATAAGTTTGTGGTAGTATATATATACAACTTAACAACCTAGATTTTGAGTAGACCAAACTAACAAATTAAACTAACAAATTCTTACTGATTCTCCACTAATTAAGCGCTAAACTTTTGCCTAAATAATGGGTCAACAACAAATTTACAAAACGAAATAATTAAAATATTAAAGTCTTATTATTATTATTATTATTATTATTATTATTATTATTATTATTATTATTATTATTATTATTATTATTATTATTATTATTATTGATAGGTATTTCTATTAAACCTTAACTTTATTCTCAAAAAGTTGTTGAACATTTTGATATTTTTAAATCTGTGAAGTTTTTAAGTGCGGAAATTTTGGATGTTGAGAATATTCAAAAGCAAAACTTGTTTAACATGATTGAGCTTAAGGGTCTTGTTTGCATAATAACATATATTCGGGGACTTCTACGGTGCCGTGAAGGTACCATTCCCCACTTAATCAGAACTCTTAGATCCAAAGTTGGTTATGGATAATGATAAGATCAAGAGATGTGAATGCAGGGGGATGGGAGGTATGGTACCTTCACGGTACCGTAGTCATTTCCCATATATTCATCTTTTTATAATACACTATGCTTCAGTTTTGTGCAAATATCCCTCCTAGTTTAAGGATGTTGGTCTGAGAAGTATGGTAAGATTTTCTATTGAAATAGGATCTTTGAGTTTTTACCTGCTGTATAAATGATGTTTTTGACTTGGATGATGTTGAGGGGTAATTTTTTGAAGAATACTTGGACAATGTTGCTACTGTACTAACAGGTGTGAAAGTGACTGTTCGGTCTATTAAATCACATCTTACTCTGTCCTAAACTTCCGCACAAGATTAGAATGACGAATTGGACTATATCTAATAATTCCTACATCCCTATTCAATAGGAGGTGTTTTTATATCTTTTGTTTTTCACAAGCCAGGTAACTGTAGCTATCATGTCTTCTATTTTGTGTCTCACTTTGTAGGAAATCCAAAATGCATGTGGCTATTGCCTTATATTTACCATACAGTCAATCTTTTAAAATCAAGGAACCATACCACTGCAATAACTATTTAAACTACTGTTTTTTTCATTTCACCCATTGTTCCGCCAAGGAAAGAGACTTTGGTTCCCACTGCTGTTGTTTCCAATAATATACTTTTTTCATGTAGATAGCAAGATGGATGCTGAACTTGCAATTTTGTGGGCTAACGTGTCTATTTTTTAAAGGTGATTCTACACCTTGAGGCTGCAGTTGTTGGGACCTTTGTTCTATACCAAAAAGGGAGAAGAAGAATAAGGCAAAAGAAAGTGTAATGGGCAAGGGCAATATAAATGGGAGTGCCAAAGGCAAAAGAGAAGAAAATGATGCTGAAGAGGAGGTTATTGAGGAGGAAGAACTTGAATAAGAAGAATCTAAAGAGTAGGAAGATAGTGAGGAGGATGAGAAAGATAATGATGTAGAGGATTAATAAGTTTAGGGGAAGTTTTTTCTATGAAGTGGTTGTATTAAGACTATTTTGAATGCTTGGTGATATTTAGGTTTTATTTTTTTTATTTGGCCCTTGTTATTTTATTGACTTCTAGTACTGGTTGAACAATCAACTAACTTGTCGTTGCAGGTTTGTAATCAAAAGTCAAATGCGGAGATTGTAAAGATATGAAGAGTGGCATAATTGATCAAAAGCAATTTGTTGATTGTTTCCATATACGGTTTACTAATAGGACTGACAGCTTACTTTCCTTATATGGACTTACTGGACTAAATACCCAATTCATTTAGATTTTATCTCTTAGGTTGATTTTATATTTAAGGTTGAATGATATTGAATTTATACTAATTGAAATATTGTGTTAGAAAAAATCTGAAGTGAAGTAAGAAAGCAAGGAAGGAAGATCTTGATAGGTAAAGAAATAATCTATCAATTAAGATAAAAAAGACAGTCAAGTAAACTACCCAATTTTAAAAAAAGATATTTAAGAATGATTTCCCTACAAGAATCAACTCTCTTCCTCTTTAAACAATCTTTGTTTGTAAACTGCAAAGATATACTTTTGACAGAGAGAAGGTGCGTGAGTCTTAGTAGTAGTTGATTGATTCTTAGAATTGTCATTCAAGCATTTAAGTTCTTGTAAAATACTGAAGTTATTGTATAAATCAATGGAAAGTTGATAGCAACAAGGGGGTTCAAAGTGTTGATCTGGAAAACTTGAAGGAGACCAGTTTACTATTTGACCAATGAGATGTTGATGGAGGTATTAAATAATCAAGGAGTACAAGTAGGTTAGCATAAGAATGGTTTCACAATGTGTACTTATGTGATTCTTGTGCTTTAATTATTAAAATCTATGTGGAAAGAGAGTATTTCCTTTTATAAAGTATTATGTTCAATTTAATATAATTCAATTAATATTTGAGTTCATTGTTCTAACTACACGTGCATAGTAAGAACACATTCTAATCTTATGTTACATTCTTCTCTTCTTTCATTGTAAAGAATTTGGGTTCCACATGACTTTTTGACTAGTATGTATGAACACAAGTTTTTTATATTTGAAGTTTTCTGAAACTCTCTCAATCTTACAAATCTTCCACTTCAATCTTTTCTCTCCTTTCCATACACGTTGCTTCACCTGCAAGTAAGAGAGATAATTATTACTTTGTTTCCTAATCAATATAGAATATGTAAGGAAACTATATGGAGATATAATTTCCATTAAATACTTTTTTGAATGAGGTCGATTTTCATTTTCTTACATGTATCTTTGATGTCATGAATATGAATGTTCTGTATGATGAATATGATTATACTATGTTGAGAATCTGGTTTATGGTCTCAAACAGGCTTCGAGAAGTTGGAACATTTGGTTTGATGAAACAATCAAAATGTTTGATTTTTTCAAGAACCTGGATGAACCATGTGTTTATAAGAAGGTTAGTGGGAGGGAAGTTACTTTTATTGTACTCTATTTTGATGATATTCTACTCATTGGGAATTTTTTTAGGAATGTTGTAGTCAATGAAAACATGGTTATCTAAATAGTTCTATATGAAGGACTTGGGAGAAGCATCTTTTATCCATAGGATAAAGATCTATCGAGATAGATCACGAAAGATGATCAGATTATCCCAGTTCATGTACATAGATAAAAGCTAAAAAGGTTTAGCATGGAGGAATCCAAGCGTGGATACCTGCTAATGTGTGGTGTTCTACTTTCTAGGGCTACGTCTCCTAAGACACCTGAAGAAAAAGAAAAGATGGCCCGTATACCTTATGTATCCGCGATTAGAGCATTATGTATGAAATGCTATGTACTAGACCTGATGTCGCACATGCTCTAAGTGTCACGAGAATATATCAGACGAATCTATGTTTCGAACTGAAACGCTATTAAGAAGATCCTTAGGTACTTGAAAAGAACTAAGCATATCTTTTTGATACACGACAATAGAAAATTTGAAACTAGAGGGATACACCAACTCTAATTTTAAGTCTGATATAGATGACTTAAATTCAATATCAGGATATATATTCACCTTGAATGGAGGAGTAGCCAGTTGGAAGAGTTCCAAACAAGGGACGACTACAGACTTTGTTACAAAGGTTGAATACACTGTATTGGATGCAGTAAAAGAGGCTATTTGGATATAAAACTTTATCCAAATGTTGGAATTTCATCTGCTGTTGATCTAATAATAATTTATTGTGAAAACAATGGGTCTATAGCGCATGCAAAAGAGATGAGATCTCATCCAAAATCCAAACTCATCTTGAGGCGGTAAAACTTGATTAGAGAGATCATTATGGAGGCGACGTCGTTGTGGATGTAGTCGCTTCACCAGAAAATGTAGCACACCCAATGACGAAACCCTTATCAAAAAAAAGTATTCAACGGGCATCTTGATAAGATGGGCCTAAAATACATGGGCAACTGGAACTAGGGGAAGTGGGAGATTTTTAGAGTAGAATACCCTACATTATAATTAGTTTGGATTTTATTCTACTTGTACAATGATTTTATTGAGAATTATATTCATAAAGGCAATTTTCTTTATCTTCTAATTTCGCTTTTATTATAATTGCACATATGACAAAGTTTTTAGACAAAATTTAAGTTGTAAGACATGGTTGCGCATATGATGTCACTCATGGACCATGACTCTAAGGTTTTAGCTTTAAATATTTTCCGAGTTAATAAGTTTTTCAAGATGGGACATTGAATTGTTCGATATATTTTTTGCATATGATTCATGCTTGTAATTATATACTTAGCTGGTTATATATATATATATATATATATATATATATATATATATATATATATATATATATATATATATATATATATCATCTTAGCACAATGGGGCGGCCCACTTCCTGCCCACAGAACCCGTCTTCGGCTCCGATCAAGAAAGGGGATTACTTTTCAGTTATGATAAATGAAACCCTTTACCAATCTCGTGTAGCGGTTTAAGTGGTTCCCTTATCGGCAGGATTCTACAACCAAAAGGTTCCAAGCCCCTTACGATCGCTACTATTAAAGAGTCGCTGTCTTCTGCTTGAACACTTCTGGCGATTAGAATTTCGTCCCACTTGGTAAGGGATTTTTTAGCATCTCTTTCACTCTCTGTGAGGAAAGAAATCACGCGTTTACTAAGGCGGCCTGGAAGCTTGGTTCTTCTACTCTTAGGCTTTTTACGTGGAACCTGGATTTCAATCCTTATAAGGTGCCTTCGGCTTCTTCTCAGGTTTGGATTCGCATCTACGAATTGCCTATTGAATACTGGGATCATTCTTTTATTATGGATATTGCTAGGGTTGTTGGCACACCTTTGCAAATTGATGAGCGCTCCCTTAATAGCTCAGTCGGCCACTTTGTCCGTGTTCTGGTTGAGCTTGATCT
Organism: Phtheirospermum japonicum; assembly: GCA_014905375.1. NCBI lineage: Eukaryota > Viridiplantae > Streptophyta > Magnoliopsida > Lamiales > Orobanchaceae > Phtheirospermum > Phtheirospermum japonicum. The sequence continues at coordinate 823,499 of BMAC01000077.1, forward strand.
CGAGCATACCCTTCAAGAAACGATCATGATTGAGCGTGAGGGGATTCAACTATGTTTCAGTGGGCTACGAAAGCCTACCGGACTTTTGCTCATTTTGCAAAATGGTGGGACACCTTGTCGGGTCAAGTCCTGCTCGTAAATCTCGCGCCACTCCAAGGTGGATGGCGATGATTGGAAGACGGTTAGTACTAGACCTTCCCGGTGGCATTCTAAATCTCAGGATTAGAAGGTCTGCACCCGTTTGGAACACCGTCTGGTATCCATCCCCACTACTTCTTCTGCCTCGCCGACTTCCAATGCTTTTAACGCGTTACAGTGGGATCTCGGCCCAGAGTCCCCACCCCATGTTCCTTCCTCTTTGGGACCCAAACCTTCTTCTTATGCGCCTAAGAATGCTGCTGTTCTTGCTCCTTAATCCACTTTGGATGCTAAGAGGCCCACCTTCTCCTTCCCTTCCACCCTGATCCCTTCCGTTGTCGGCAGTACCCTTGCCAGAGGAGCTGTGCCTGGTACCCCGACTACACAAGCTTGCCCTGTCTCTACCCCAGGAGATAACCTCTCGTCCACTCCAACCCCAGGGGCTTCTAATGATCGCACACTCGCTTTGTACGATCCTAATACAGCGTCCATATCACTTTTGCAAAGTGCTAAGGATAAAGTCAAAGAGAGCAACCCCTCTCACGATTTCATGATTGTCGAGTCAGGTTTGTCTGTTCCGCGTCAATGAATGTCCATGGCTGCCAATCTCCGGTGGTCAGATCTTGACGACTCTGATGCTAGTTTAGCGTCCTTCGATTTGAGCGCTCTCATTTACATCAATTGTACAGGAGGACTCGCCACCCCTCCACCTCAACCTCTATTTAATGCATTGCCTCTTCTGGAATATTCAAGGGATCGTTAACTCGGACTCTCGCTTAGTCCTTAATAATTTTTATCGGGTTCATCGTCCCGATTTTCTTGCTATTGCGGAACCCATGGTTTCCTTTAATAGTATTCGGGCCTTTTTCTGGCAGTCCCTTAGCCTTACCCTTATTGCTGAGAACTTCCGCAGCAACGGATCCCTGACATGTGGATCTTCACGACCTCTATTGTCACCTCTACTTCTGTCCTCTTCTCTTCGGATCAAGTCATCCTCATTCGGGCAATCTTCGGTGACCTTGATTTTCACCTCGGCTTCGTTCATGCCCACAACTCTTATTTGGAGCATCTCCCTCTCTGGAGGGACATCTTGAGCCTTTCTCTTCCCCGCCTGCTACTCATCGGAGACTTCAACGTGGTTCTTGGTGCCCACGAACGACGCGGGTGCAATCCCCCCAATGCTATTTCCTTCTCAGGCTTTCGCAGCTTCTTAGATGCTGGAGATTTCTTACAAGTATCCACCACTGAAGGTTTCTTCACCAGGGTTAACCGTTGCCACTTGGAGGTTCGTTTTGCTCGTTTGGATTGCTCGATTCATTCCGCTACCTGTCCCTTGCGTGCAGACATATTTCAAGCAATCTTCTGCCCCGTAATAATTCTGATCATCACCCCATTCTCCTAGATTATTCTAGGGATATACTTACCACTACGGGTCCTCGTATTTCTCGCTTCTAGAATTTTTGAACTTCGCAGCCTGGTGTTCATGATTAGCGTAGATTTGTCCTTATTTTTATTAACTTTTTAGTTCGTTTTTCTATTTGTTTTTGGTATAAGTTGGATGATTTAAGCTTAATTCCATATTTTTATGTTCCCAGCTTATTTTACCATATTTTGATCATAATTGATGAGAATAAGTGATTATTCATTGTTTTTCACCTTACAGCTAAGTAACTGGAAGAGTTCAGAGCGTAAATATATGAGTTCGAAGTTCAAAAGTGGAGAACGAGCTTTCAGGTGAACGACTAGAAAAAGATTGAGAAAATGAGACAGACCCTCAGTAGCGTCGATCGACACAAGAGTCGACGCTACATCGACGCGAGTCCCTGCCCGCGACGATCGATGCTCAGTCGACGCCGAGCCAACACAACTCTCTGAAGAGTCGATCCAAGAGTGCGTCAGTTGACGCCAAGTAGACGCAACTCTCTGTTGCGTCGATGCATGTCCGCGTCAGGCAATGCCACTGCCCAGTCGATGCGAGCACCCAGTCAGCATCAACGCCGAGAGCTAGCACGCGTCGATCGACGCGACGTCGACGTGGCTTCCCACAAATGCGTTATAGGGTTTCTTGTGCGCCAAGACATGCTATATCTATAAATACCCTTCATATTTCGGTTTTTGAGGAGACACGTGACTACCTAGAGTATTTGGGCTTAGAATAAACATAATTCTACATCTCATAACGAGATTTGAAGACCGAGATCTAGGATCGAAGAACGACGAGTCTGAAACTTCAATTTCACGTTCGGGATTCAATCTTCGCCCAAGATCAACGTTCAACCTCGGAATAGCTGGTGATTCTCATCGCTTTTATTAGTTTCAATAAGTATTCTAAACTCTTAGTTAATTTTGTAGTTATTTTCCTAGTTAATTGCTTAGTTAATTCTAGAACTAGTTTAATTGTTTCATGCTAGGATATTGGATTTATTTAGTTTATTTATGCGAGTTGATTTATGCTTAATTATTCGTTTTTAGATTCGTACGATACAATTGCTTCATGGTAGTTTCTTATATTCATGTTCTTAGATTCGTTAATTAGATTTAAATCTTCGTCGCGTTTTATTGGTAGTTTAATTATTACTAGTAGCTGATAATTTAGTTTACGATAATCAGTTCAATTAGTTTTAATTTCAATATTGCTTTAGTTTTAATGATTAAATCAATTCTTCAAAAACTCAAATGTACATGTATTTTACGTTAGTTTGTAAATTAAGAAAAACATCTAGAGACCGAACAGTTATTTCCTCGAGAGAATTGACTTGAGTCAAACTCACCACCCTACAAGTTCCTCGTACTCTTGCGGGCAAACTTGTGTGTTTTAATTTTAAATATCTTTAATTGGAGTGCACAAAAGTTTGGATCAAAATTTTGGCGCCATTTCCGGGGAAAACAAGTAGGATTCAAGGATGTTTGTTTTTCTATTTAGTCATTATTTGTATAATTGCCCTGGGTTTGGAGTTTGCCATTTGGTACATTGATATATTGTCGAGTTTTTGCAAGGTAGACGATCACTTCAACGTGATCTTGCACCATTCTTTGACGACATCCATCGTGCGAATCCAACAAGACGAAGACCCGAACCATTTTGTGAGAGCAGTTCTTCTTTAGACACGAATTTTGTGTGCGACGAGATTCCCAAATCCATCGCGAGACGATCTAATCATGGAGGCGGCCACGATGAGTTGTTCGATGCATTAAACAATAAGTTACCTTTACAACATCCACGAAGACATCAGGGAGAGTATGGAAGCGAACCGCGACACTTTGTAGGCAACAATCAACCACCAAACAATCGGGCCCCGCTACAACTAACACAAGGAAATAGAGGAAGGAACGCTCAACATGACGTGGAAGTATATGAAGATTATCCTGACAGACCAATCCCTAGATGAGAGTTTCTAGATGAATGGTTCGATGACCAAGATTACGAAGGAGATTATGAGGCTGCTTATCATAGAGACAGAGCACTGAGACACCCTCGAGCACTGAGACAACGAGATTTGTCACACCCAAAAGTTGTGCCTTATGGGTCTGCTATTGTTCTTGGACCGACTGCAAAGGAAGTAGAGATTAAACCGATTCAACTCAATTTACTCCCGAATTTTCACGGAAATACCCATGAAGACCCTTTAGCATTTTTAAACTACTTTATCGATGAAGTAAGATGATTTGTGGGTAATGGCCTTCACTTGGAGGAGATGAAAATGATTTGTTTCCCCTATAGCATGAAAGACAAGGCGAAGACATGGTTACTATCCTTAGAGCCAAGATCATTAACTGATTGGGAGATGATAAGCGATAAGTTCCTCAATCAATACTATTCAGCACAAAGAACGGGGCAACTTCAGAGGAAGATTGCTAACTTCGAACAAGTAGAGGGAGAGTTATTTCATGAAATATGGGAGCGTTACAAAACACTTTTACAAGCGTTCCCCCATCATAGCTACTCCTCCAAGATAATTAATCAGTTTTTCTTTGATGGTTTGTCGCCCATGAGGAAAAGTCAAGTTGAAATAGCAGCAGGAGGAGATTTTGAAGATTTAACGGCCCACAAGGCACAACGAGTATTGGAGAAACAGAGTGAAAAATCTAGACAAACCAACTCTCGGCCTCGTAAATTAAAAGTTAATGAGATGTCCATCCCTGATCCTGATTTAGACGATGGTAAATTAGTTAAAGCGAAGTGCGATGAGATATTTGATGAGACATTGGCAGCTTGGAAGGCCGAGCGAGCGAGCAAGGCCTCTTCAATGAAGACTGTTGCAACGTGTCACCAATGCGGGTCCCCCGAACATTTAACCGATATGTTCCCGTTCAGCAACGAACAACGAGGGGACGTCAATGCCATCCAGTATTATTTGAACCAACAACATTCAGGGCAGAGACTACCACATACGCAAGCACCACTACCACCGCCCCCGAATAATTTCCATGTGCAAGGGCAAACGCCTACTACAGCTCAATCAACTGATCAACTTTTAGTCTGGCAGCAAAACCAAGTCGCCGAAACTATTCGGACCCGAGACGGCCTCACACATGTTCAGGAGGAAATGAAGGGAATTCGAGGTGAAATGAAAAAAGTTCTGGATGATATGAAAGAATTGAGAACAATGATGACTAAAATGGCCAAAAGAACTCTTGAAAATTCATTAGGATTAAGAAGATTGGAGATGATGGTAGGACAGTTGGAAACTGACATGGTGTCATTGAAGAAGGAGAAAAATATTTTTCCAATCCAAACAGAACACGCTTCGGCTATTCATGTGCTGAGAAGCAGAAAAGAGGTAGAAAACGGCATAGAGCTAGAAAAGGAGGATGACAAGGAAGAAGCCGAGACCCAACCACAAATAGATGCAACCAAATCGGCCGATCTAATGCATAAATCTTCAAATCCAAATATTTCGGGGTCGTTGAAGAAAAAGAATTTGGTAGCAACTGAAGACCCCATCGATTCCTTAAATGCACCACCACAGAATTTGACCATTTATGATCATGTTCCCTTTCCAAGTCGCCTATGTCCGACCAAGGAGAATAAAAAATTCATGGAGCTATACAATTTATTGAAAAATGTTAATATTAAGCTTCCCCTAATATAAGTGATAAAGACAATGCCAACGTTTGTGAATATTTTCAAGGAGCTAGCATCAAAGGAGAGGCGTTTGGCTGCAAATCAACATGTGTCTTTTATAAGAGAAGTTGATGATCTATTTAAAAAACCATTGCCACCCAAATAGAAGGATCCTGGGAATTTTTGCATAATTATTTCTCTCGAAAATGGACAAACGGCAAGAGGGATGCTCGACCTTGGAGCTAGCATAAATTTGATGCCCCACTCAATTTACAAGGAGTTTGACCTAGAACCACTGAAACCGACAACGATGAGGTTACAATTGGCGGATAGAACGTTAAGGCTACCCTTGGGGATTGTGGAGGATGTTTTAGTACAAGTAGACAAGCTAGTTGTGCCGGTGGATTTTGTCATTATGGATGTTGGAGACGTACAAAGCGAGAATCGAGAACACACCATTTTGTTAGAACATACATTCATGTCTACAACGCGCACGGTGATCGATGTAAAAAAAAGGGAGGATGACTATGTCTGTCTTAGGCGAAACAACGACGTTTTCATTTCAAGATATTCATAAGATTTCTGCACCATATATAAAGGACGAATGTTCTACTATTGATTTAGTAGATTCTTGCGCGAATGAACTTCTGAGCATCGACACGATCGAGGAGTTTGATAATGAGGATGGCAAGGAACACTTGAGCGGGGAGCATTTGATGGATTTCCTGGAAATTGAGCTATGTGATAATGTAGAGGCATTTGATGATGGATTGCCCATGAAGTCTGGCATGCCAAAAAAGAGCTAAAAGTGGAGTTGAGACCAAAACGAGATCGTTCAAAGTTTGCACCAAGAGAAGAGACGAAGCCACCGCATAATCGTTCTAGAAGTGTTTTCCTCGACCCCTATAAAAATTTTAAACGTACAAGGAACAATAGAAAGGCATATTTAAATGATTGGACGACGAGGAAGAAGAAGTCAAACAAGGTTTTTGATAAGAAGTTAGATGATTTGAAGTTCAAGGTTGGTCAACTAGTGCTATATAATTCTGAGCGTAAGTTTGATCCAACCAATTTTAAAGTGGCATGGAGTGGACCATTTTTAATAAAGGAGATGGATGAGTATGGAGTAGCCACTCTTACGATGAGAGTACAAGAACGAGATTCCAAGTCCACAAGCATCGACTCCAACCTTATTACGAGAAAAACACGAAGAGTCGAGATAGGAGCAAGAAGGAGTTCGTGGACCCACCACGGGCTAGGAATTAATCAAGCAACTTGCGTCGAGCTTTCGATGTTAAACAAGCGCTTCTTGAGAGGCAACCCAAGCGTTAGTTAGTTTTCGTTTACTTTTCTTTATTTTATTTTTTTGTCTTTTTATATTGTGTCAATTGCCATGGTACATTTATGTGTGTGTTGATGTGCAGAAAATACTATAAATCGCTTATTCGGGATAATGACGAGCTTACCGCTAGTTCCACTCAAGGCGTTAACGATGACGATCAACCACTAAACCTACCGCTAACTGCAGCAATCAGGGATAACAGCATGCTTACCGCTAGTAGAGTCTTCCGTCTAATTTTTACGAATTTCATTTTCGTCGATTGAGGTCGCATTCCGACCCAAGTTTGCCGCAATCTGGCAACCTTTTGATGAGCTACAATCCAGCCGTTTATGACATTGAGCCGTAATCCGGCCGTTTCAATCCCAAAAGATGTGCCACTGGGTACTTGCGCGTAGCAATTGATCGCAATCATGGTTTGTTTTGTTTTGTTTTCATAAGTTTGTTTAAGGCAATCCAATCACGCGGGATGAGACGAAGGATAATTGCACAAGTGTTTTTGGAAAGACTCGACCATCGAATTTCCAAGGATGTTTTCTTATCTCCCTTGCTTTTATTTTCTTTTATATTTATGACAATCAGGAGATTGCCGAGTTTTTAGGGGGGGTGGTTGAGTATGGTTTATATTTAAATACAAAAAATTACAATTTGATGTCTTTGTTTTGAAATGCATAATTTTTAATGTGATTAATCGCTATTTCTGCGCTTAGTTGTGTTTGTATGGCTTGCCTATCGAAGTTAACTATGTTTGATTTGATGTTCTTGTCTTTTGAGCGTGTATAAGTGCATTAATTCTTCAAAAATTATCATTTATATGTAAAATGGTACTTGGACGCAATCGATTTTGCAAGACCCAAAAAGCAGCGTCAATTCAAAACTTTTTCATGCAAAAAGCCTGTGAGTGGCCTGAGTGATTATCATCTTTGCATGTACTTGAATGAGTTTTGATTTGATATCTCTTTGAAACCGCTGTGTGTAGTTGACTTTGAAAATGAGGTTAAGGCACAAATAAAACCCTATTCCGGCCATATCCATAAATTTTAGCCACTATAAATTTCGAATGAGCCAATCATAGCCAAATAATCCATTTCCTTTAGCCATGAGTGTTTTTTGAGATGACCCCCACAACCCATTAAAAGCGTGGGGTAGGAGTTCGTATTCTTATTGGTTAATTGAGTCTTGGAAATTTTTATTAGAAATTTATTATTTTGTAAGTAAGGACCACCATCTAAAAAAAAAGAGAGAGACCCCATAAAAATAATAAAACGGAGGGAACAATAAAATTAAAAAAAATAATAAAGGATGGTAAGTCTTTTTGAGTATTTGCCTACGCGCTTAATTTAAGGCTTGTTTATTATTGTTTATTTTCTTATGAATCCTAATTTTTAAAATGCAAAGAGTTGTGTAAGAAGCATGTTATAAGCTTCAATTGTGCTTAAGTGGTTTGAGCTTAAAGTCGGTTTACGAGTTTCGAGTTGAGGAATAGCCTATGTATAAAGGCTGCATTATGAGTGTTAAGTGAGGTTTTTATTTTTGAAACAAGGTGGAGCAATTTTGCTTCGTGATTAGAATAGGTTGGGTGAGTTATTGATCATGTTAGATCACGAGTTAGCCACACGACTTATATATACCATACTTGTCCAAAGAGCCTTACATTACAACCCAAAAAAGACCTTTACAGATTCTTAGTTTTGACAACACACTTAATTTGCGATTGAAAAGAGATTGATTTTCGGTTCTTATTTACTGTGCATGTATTTGTATGATTTGAATGTATACACGTCCCATGCAGCAATTCTTGAGTACTTTTGAGCGAACACCCACATATTTATTTCCCTTTTGAGAGGATGCATGATTTTGATTTTGAAGCGACGATCTAATAAAGGTGGAGTGTATGACGTTGTGTGATTTGTACCTATATTTTCAAAATTATGTATGTATCATAGCACGACTCATTGCATGAATTTATTTTCATTCTTGTTATACTTTGAAAATATCGGTTGTTCGAGGACGAACAAACCATTTAAGCGTGGGGTAGTTGATTAGCGTCGATTTGTCCTTATTTTTATTAACTTTTAAGTTCGTTTTTCTTTTTTTTTTTTTTTTTGGTATAAGTTGGATGATTTAAGCTTAATTCTATATTTTTATGTTCTCAGCTTATTTTACCGTATTTTGATCATAATTGATGAGAATAGGTGATTATTCATTGTTTTTCACCTTACAGCTAAGTAACCGAATGAGTTCACCGCGTAAATAGATGAGTTCGATGTTCAAAAGTGGAGAACGAGCTTTCCGGTGAACGAGTAGCAAAAAGATCGAGAAAATGAAACAGACCCTCAGTAGCGTCGATCGACGCAAGCTTCGACGCTACGTCGACGCGAGCCTGCCCGCGACGATCGACGCTCAGTTGACGCCGAGCCGACGTAACTCTTTGAAGCGTCGATCCAAGAGTGCGTCAGTCGACGCCAAGACGATGCAACTCTCTTTTGCATCGATGCATGTCCGCGTTAGTTGACGTGAGCACCCAGGCAGCATCGACGCCGAGATCCAGCACGCGTCGATCGACGCGACGTCGACGTGGCTGCCCAGAAATGCATTTTTAGGGTTTCTTGTGCGCCAAGACATTCTATATCTATAAATACCCTTCATATTTCGGTTCTTGAGTAGACACATGACTACCTAGAGTATTTGGGCTTAGAATAAACATAATTCCACATCTCATAACGAGATTTGAAGACCGAGATCAAGGACCGAAGAACGACGAGTTCGAAACTTCAATTTCACGTTCGAGATTCAATCTTCGCCCAAGATCAACGTTCAACTCCGGAATAGCTGGAGATTTTCATCGCTTTTATTAGTTCCAATAAGTATTCTAAACCTTTAGTTAATTTCGTAGTTATTTTCCTAGTTAATTACTTAGTTAAATTCTTACTTAATTCTAGAACTAGTTTAATTAGTTTAATTGTTTCATGCTTGGATATTGGATTTATTTATTTTATTTATGCGAGTTGATTTATGCTTAATTATTCGTTTTTAGATTCGTATTATACAATTGCTTCATGGTAGTTTCTTATATTCATGTTCTTAGATTCGTTAATTAGATTTAAATCTTCATCGCATTTTATTGGTAGTTTAATTATTGTTTGTAGTTGATAATTAGTTTACGATAATCAGTTCAATTAGTTTTAATTTCAATATTGCTTTGGTTTTAATGATTAAATAAATTATTCAAAAAACCCCAAATATACATGTATTTTACGTTAGTTTGTAAATTGAGAAAAACATCTAGAGACCTAACAGTTGTTTCCTCGAAAGAATCGACTTGAGTCAAACTCACCACCCTACAAGTTCCTCGTACTCTTGCGGGCAAACTTGCGTGTTTTAATTTTAAATATCTTTAATTGTGGTGCACAAAAGTTTGGATCAGTTTGCCCCCTTGTCACCAATGACTGGGCTCTCCCTCACCAGTTTAATAACCCTATTTGTTCCCTCATGGCCAAGCTGCATTACCTTCGCGAATTTCTCTGGGAAAGGAACGCTCAGACGGTTGGTAATGTTCATTGTCAGTCAGAGTCTTCTCTTGCCGAGCTTATGAACTTACAGTCTTGTTGCCTAAACACGGGGTATTCTGAAGCTAACCTTGAAGCTGAGATTGCCCTTAAGGTCCAGTTCTCCTCTCTGCTCGACACTCAGGCTAGTATCCTTCTATAGAAGAGACGAGTTGAGTGTCTTACGGATGGGGATCATAACTCGGCCTTTTTCCATCGAAGTATCAAGGCTCGGGTTTCGAAGTCTACCATCGGTTCTCTCTTGACTGATGGGGTGATCAGCCACTCCCCTGATACGATTCAGGGGAAGATCATATGCTTCTTCTATGATCTCTTCTCTGTCAGCCAACCTCTCCAGGACCCTACCTGGATTAATGAATTTCTGCACCCCGCTGTTGACACTCATTCCCAAGATTTTCTCTCTACTACTCCGAGCGATGATGAGATTCGTGTGGCTGTTTTCTCCCTCGCCCCTAGTAGTGCCCCTTGTCCGGATGGCTTCAATGGTCATTTGTTTCAAGAGTGTTGGGACATTGTCGGACATGACGTATGTTCGGCTGTTCGTCACTTTTTCATTTCATCCTCCCTCCCCACTGGCTTCAATTCCAGTTTCATGATTCTTATCCCGAAGGTTAAATGTGCAATGCGTGTGGAAGACTTTTGCCCGATTGCCCTTAGAAACTTCTACTTCAAAGTCATTACTAAGATCATGGCTACCCGTATTGGCGTAGTCATTGGTAATATGATTTCGGACTCCCAGTTTGGGTTTATTCTGGGCAAGCATATTCATGATTTATCGTTGTTGCTTCCGAGGCCTTTAATTGCCTCTCTTCCCATCCTTTGGTAAGAACATGATCATGAAGATTGAAAATCGTAAAGCTTTCGATACCTTGGATTGGGGCTTTCTGATTTCGGTCTTGCACCGTTTTGGTTTCTCGGCTATCTTCATTGGATGGGTTGAGTCCATTCTTCAGTCTGCTCGCATCTCTGTGCTTCTTAATGGTAGCCCCGCTGGCTATTTTAGTTGCTCCAAGGGTGTTCTCCATGGGGACCCCCTTTCTCGCTCCTTTGTTGCATTGCGGAAGACGTTCTCGCGCGTGCACTCTATTTCGCTGCCAACCGGGGCACGATATCTATTTTTCAGGTCGGTCGGTCGTTGTATTTCCCAACGTGCTTTATCTATGCCGATGATATCCTTGTTATGAGTCAAGCTTTAACTCGTAATGCTAGATCCATTTTAGATATCTTCCATCGCTATGGGGATTCCACTGGGCAGATTCTCAGTCCGGGGAAATCTAAGATCTATTTTGGCTCTTTGGTTACTCCTGATGTCACTCGTCCCATCTGCCATATCTCTAATTTCTCTGTGGGCTCCCTCCCTACCTCTTATCTCGGTGTCCCTATGTTCTGTGGTAGCCCTCGTGTTACTCATCTTGGTTCGGTCCTTAATAACTCTTTGGCCAAGTTTGATACTTGGATATGCTCCTCTCTGTCTCTTGATGGTTGCATTTGCCTTGTTAACTCGGTTATTACCATCACTTTTGTTCACTCCATGCTTATTCTTAAATGGCCGACCTCACTTACTCATAGGCTTGAGACTGCTATTAGAAATCTCATCTGGTCGGGTGATATTTCTAAGCGTAAGCGCGGTACAATTAACTGGGCCCGCTGCTGTGCACCTCGGGAGGAGGGTGGACTTGGCATCCGTTCCATCACCACTGCCAATTCCTTGTTTCTCTTCAAGTTTGCTAATAGTTTTCTCAATAAGGACTCCATGATCTTCCGTCTTCTCCGTGAGTGCTTTTTTAAGACGAATGGTTCCCCTCGTGCTCATGTCTCCTCGTCCATCTAGGGTGGCATCAGGTGTCACGTTTATAGCATTTTGGAGAATTCCTGTTGGATTCTGGGTAGCGACTCCAGAGTTGGTTTCTGGTGGGATAACTGGCTTGGTTATTCCATCGCTTCCCGCATCGGCATTCCAGAGATTTTAAAGCCTCACTTTTCTTAGACTATCGCCGATTACTTCTTATCTAGGATCTGGCACGTCATGGAGAGCTTCCTTGTTACCTTCACTGACATCGTCATTGATATCCTCAGATTTCCCATTATTCCTTTCACCGAAGATAAGAGAGTTTGTTCTATTTCTCCTTCTAGGGACATTTCTGTTAAAATTGCGTATGATTATCTCCGTCCGAAAGTTTCTCAAGGTTCGTTGGGGCAGTTGGATTTGATCCGCATATATTCCGGTACGGCGTTCTATTACTGTTTGGAAGTCTATCTTCAACTTGCTCAGTGTCTTCGACGTGATCCGCAGGAGGGGGTTCATTGGTCCTTCTTTTTGCTTCTTTTGCTTTGAGAGCTCTGAGATGATTGATCATATCCTCACGGAGTGTCATTTTGCACGTTATATCTGGAGATGGATTGAGGATGTTTTTGATATCCATCTCCCCCTTTAAAGTGGTTTTGGTTATTTTTGTATTTTTGCTATTGACTGTCGTTTTAGTGCGCAGGTACTCTTTCTTTGGAAAGCGTCTTTCATCTCGATGATATGGACGATTTGGCACCTCAGGTGTAATTTTGTCCACAATGGAGTTCGCCCTTCCACCACAGAAGCACTTATTCTCATATGTTCACTATTGTTAGAGTCTTCCGCCCTTGATAACGGATCGATGGCAAACACTATTTCGGACCTGATATGTTTGCGCAAATTTGGCGAGCGTGGTAGTCCCGCACATCCACCGACCCTTACCCCTGTGTCTTGGTTGCCCCCCTCATCTGGTTGGATTAAAGTGAACACGGATGGCAGTGCTATGGGCTGTCCTGGAGATTGCGTTGCGGCAGGCATCTTTCGCACTTGTCGGGGCTTTGTAAAAGGCGTCTTCTCTAGACG
>BMAC01000077.1:841478-843506 GCA_014905375.1 Phtheirospermum japonicum
GAGCTAAAACTAAAAATTAGAATTCCAGTCATATTATTGAGAAATATCGATCATTCCCTTGTGTTGTGTAATGTTGGTTGTTAACTTGACGATCATATTGTATAAGCTAATATTTATCAATGAAGCAATGCAGGTGAATTGTTGTTAATCCCTAAAATGACTGTTACATTATCCAATTCGAGCTTGCCTTTCAAGTTCCAATGATGAAAATTTCCTCTGATTGTGTCATATGCTATGATAGTCAACAAAATTTAAGGGCAGTCTCTCTATCACGTTGGACTTTTTCCTAAAAAGTACCAAAATACACACACAAAGATATATATAACTTAAGTATATATATATACAATTACTTATTTTAATATTTTAATACATTTAAAATAATTATTTTTATTTTAGATAAAAAAAATTATCGTGCAACGCACGAGCACAATAGTAGTAAGATTTAACGCCTAGGTAGAGATTTGTAGAATAGTATCTCAAACCGTGCAAGTGATATCTATTATACTCATCAGTAAAAACAATCAACCCATTACACTCTAGTTCAAAATAATATTTCACATACATTGTTATATAGGTTTTTTTTTATTGAATTATGCAAGACTTTTGCGTGAAGGAAATTTATATTTACAATATGCATACAAAACATTGAGCAAAATAAAGGAATAGAGATGGTAAGTGACCTGAAGATGAGATGGTTAAAGACATATATAGATTTTCAGCTGGTAGTTTGTTAGTACAAGTAGTTTTTTGACGTACGGGAGGAACGCCTACAAGAATATATGAGAAAATTTAATCAAGGTGTGGCTCAATTCAAAGATTTCAAGTTCGAACTGTTGGAATTCGTAGAGACGAACACCATGCTCATGCAGCGGAAGTTTTAAAATTTTAGATCCAACAAATCTATCCTGTGAACGAATATATTTATAATAAATAAACAAGATAAAAACATGAAACCCTTACAGTAAATTCAGGTCCGAGTTCAACACTAAGGTATCCACGCGATTAATCTCTGACTGCAAGATCCAACTCCAGTGTATTGCTATCGTGAAAAAAGTTAGGAAATCCCACGAAAGCTCAAGAACTCCCAATCTCAAAATTAGGATTTATGTTTTTTAAAAACTCTCTTGTTTTGCATCGTATTTTCATTGTTTACTACTTATGACTCCATGTTACATTTATACTAGGTACATAAGAGAACCCTAATCTTAAAAAGTATTGGACTTGTCCAAGACATGGGCCCAAAATAATATTAGCCCAAGTACCTTTATTAATATAACATAGATAATTAAATCCAAATCCAATTTAGTTTAATTAAATAATTTCTATCAAATAGAAATTAATATCATAATTATTAACAATTAAATATTACAATTCTAAACTGAATATTTAATACTTTTTCTAAACTGAATATTTAATACTTTCTTGATACACTCTTAAATCGAAAAACTAATCGCATATAGTGTGACCCTATAGGCCTTTATATATGACATCAATACAATGATGATCCAAACAAAACTCCTAGACGGCTTATCTGGATGAACTCAATATATAMAGAACATTCACTTAAACTCAGCGAATTATAACCTTTATACAAAGATTTGGTGAAATTCCTTTCATTCTGAATCACTCGATTAAGTTTAAGATTTATCCAAGTGTCTATCTCAATGGCTTAATCAATTTATCTCATCTTTATTAGTCGACAACTAGACAATACTTCAATCACTATATTGAATATGTCTCTTGCATTGGCCAATGACTTTAGTCGACCTAATATAGAGATTATGAGTGATCTCTCTCGAAATTCCAATCGAGGAATGAATTCTTTCTTGGCTCAACTAACCACCTTCATTTACATCATGGTGCACCCAACACAAGCCGTATCTACCCCAAAAGGAGTGCAAGCGTTGGTCATGGTCAAAGTACACCACTCAGCAAATAAGGTGCGTATTGACCTCAAGTCGAAGGATTATCACACGCTTTATACACTGATAAGTTTATAGACATACAATAAATAAACTTGTCAGTAGG
>BMAC01000077.1:843531-890090 GCA_014905375.1 Phtheirospermum japonicum
AAGTATGAATGTCCCTAGAGACAATCAGATTTAAAGACATTATACTTGATCACAATTATTAATATATATCGTAATATATAATATGGCATTGCATTTATTGAAGTTATTATTTTGATTGTTTTGTGATTATTCATATAAATGTTCCGTAGAGTTAATGTTGTCATTGATATGGTGAGATGTCAGTTGATAAAAACATTACTTTTAAAATGCCACGGACTAACGATTATCAAGATTGGGATATTGGATAATATAATATATGTCGGCATGTGGTCCTGCATCACATTTTAGAGAATGCAGTAAAGTCCTCACGACTGCGAATAATAGTTATTCGTGGATGGACACATGGATACTTTGGAGAGTATTGGTAAACCCCTACTGATAAGTTATTTATTGTATGTCTATAAACTTATCAGTGTATAAAGCGTGTGATAATCCCTTCGACTTGAGGTCAATACGCACCTTTTTTGATGAGTGGTGTACTTTGACCATGACAATGCTTGCACTCCTTTTGGGGTAGATACGGCCTTGTGTTGGGTGCACCATGGATGGTAAATGAAAGGTGGTAAGTTGAGCCAAGAAAGAATTCATTCCTCGATCGGAATTCGAGAGAGATTAACATTTATCTCATCTTTATTAGTCGACAACTAGACAATATTCAATCACTATATTGAATATGTCTCTTGCATTGGCCAATGACTTTAGTCGACCTAATATAGAGATTATGAGTGATCTCTCTCGAAATTCCAATCGAGGAATGAATTCTTTCTTGGCTCAACTACCACCTTCATTTACATCATGGTGCACCCCAACACAAGCCGTATCTACCCCAAAAGGAGTGCAAGCGTTGGTCATGGTCAAAGTACACCACTCAGCAAATAAGGTGCGTATTGACCTCAAGTCGAAGGATTATCACACGCTTTATACACTGATAAGTTTATAGACATACAATAAATAACTTATCAGTAGGGTTTACCAATACTCTCAAAAGTATCCATGTGTCCATCACGAATAACTATTATTCGCAGTCGTGAGACTTACTGCATTCTCTAAAATGTGATGCAGACCACATGCTGACATATATTATATTATCAATATCCCAATCTTGATAATCATTAGTCGTGGCTATTTTAAGAGTAATATTTTTATCAATGACATCTCACCATATCAATGACAACATTAACTCTACGGGAATATTTATAGGAATAATCACAAACAATCAAAATAATAATTTAATAAATGCAATGCCATATATATTACGATATATATAATAATTGTGATCAAGTATAATGTCTTTAAATCTGATTGTCTCTAGGACATTCATACTTTCAATCTCCCACTTGGCCTAGAGCCAATCACCTATATATCCAATATTTAGGATTACGAAATGCTCATCATGTAACCCAGAACATGATGGCTTTGAGCACACTCTATTTTAATTTCTTCTATCTCCACTATCTCCTTGATCAAGTGGTAGCGTCTTAGTACATGCTTGTTATTGTTCATGGATCTCAATTCCTTTGCCAGCGCAATAGCACAAATGTTGTCACAATACAATGAGATTGGTGCAGGGAACTACCCCTAATTCCTTAATAATTTATTTATCGAGACAAATTCTTTAGATGCCTCTTATGCAACAATGTACTCAGCTTCGATTTACTGAATCAGCGGTAGTAGTTAGCTTGGAACTATTCCAACTTATTACCTTATCATTAAAAATACAGACATACCCAAATTGTGACTTGTAGTCATCATGGTATGTTTGGAAACTAGCATCAGTGTACCCAGTAACTGCAAGTTTCTTTTGTCCACCATAAACTAAGAAATATTCTTTAGTTCTTCTAAGATACGTAAGAATACTTTTGACTGCTTTCCAATGTTCTTCCCAAGGATTCTACTGAAATCTGCCAGTCATACTAAGTGCATAAGCCACATCTGGCCTTGTGCAAATCATGGCATACATGATTGATCCTATTGCTGAAGCATATGGGATTCTTTTCATGCGCTCACGTTCCTTATCAGTAGAAGGACCATCCTTCTTTGATAACTTGAGACCACGACCCATTGGAATATATCCCCTGTTGGAATTTTCCATAGAGAATCGTCTTAGCACTTTATATATGTACATGGACTGTGATAGCCCCAATGTTCTATTAGGTCTATTCCAGTAGATCCTAATTCCAAGAATATAGCAGGCTTCACCCAAGTCCTTCATCATGAAGGTGCTGGACAACCAATCCTTTACTGATTGCATGACAAAGGTATCATTTCCAATTATCAATATGTTATCAACATATATAATAATAAAAACAATACTCCCTCCAGTGCGTTTACTATAAACGCATGGATCTTCTTTGTTTCTGACAAAATTAAACGATTTGACTACTTTGTCAAAACAAATGTTCCAACTTCTAGAGGCTTGCTTAAGTTCATAAATACACTTTCGTAACTTGTATACGGCTTTGGGTTTCGATTCTGATGTAAAACCCTCTGGTTGTATCATGTACACTTCCTCGGTCAATTCACCATTAAGGAAAGTAGTTTTAACATCCATTTGCCAAATATGGCAATCATTTTATGCAGCTACAGCAAGTAAAATCCTAATGCACTTGATTTTCGCAATTGGAGAAAAGGTTTCATCATAGTTAATTCCTTCTCATTGACTATAACCTTTTGCTACCAACCTAGCCTTGTAGGTTTGTACCTTACCATTTGCATCGATCTTCATCTTGAAGACCCATTTGCATCCAATGGGTCTAACCCCAACTGGCAAGTCAACCAAGTTCCAAACTTGATTTGTGTACATCGAGTCCATTTCTGATTTCATGGCCTCAAGCCACCTCTTTGAGTCAATGTCTAACATAGCCTCAGTGTAAGTTCTAGGTTCATCATCGTCCGGAATTTCCATGTCACCTTGACCCTCTACAAGGAGGTTTAGTCTTTCCGTTCGCCTATGAATCCTAGTAGACTTACGAAGTTGGTTGTCATGCGTTTGAGTGATTTGAGTGTTCTGATCATGAGAAGGTTCTTCTATGCTGGACGGTCCAACATTTTGAGACTCCTCAGAAGTGTCATCAACATGAACTTCCTGAGGAGGGAATTGTGCAACTATTGCTTGGTCTTCCATTGGTTGCGATGATAAATTTTGCATTACTGCACCAATTCTATCAATGCTCCCACTGGCTAAAGATTGTTCTCTAAGTGACAAATCTTCACCATAGAAATGACCAGAAGCTCCCACTGAATTTTTGTCTAGGTCATCAGACAAGTTTTCAACCTCCATGTCACTTTGTGGTTCTTGAATTTCTTCAAGTTCTACCTTATTTTGACTTCTTTCCTTGTAGACATAGTCTTCCTTAAGGAAAGTCGCTTGCCTGGAAACAATGATCTTATGTTCTCCAGGAAAATAGAAATAGTATCCTCGTGTTTCTTTAGGATACTCCACAAAATAACATTTCTCACTTTTAGATTCCAACTTGTCAGTAAGCATCTTCTTTACATATGCAGGGCAACCCCAAGTTCGCATGTGCATAAGTGATGGCTTCCTGCCATGCCATAACTCATATGAAGTTTTATTTACTGACTTCGATGGAACTCTATTCAAAATATAGATTGAGTTCAGTAAAGCATACCCCCATAAGTATGTCGGAAGATATGAGAAACTCATCATGGATCTAACCATATCCAATAAGGTTTGATTTCTCCTTTCAGAAACACCATTCATTTATGGTGTTCCATGAGGTGTCCATTGCGATTGGACTCCATGAAATTTTAAGTAATCGAGAAACTCTTTACTCAAGTATTCTCCTCCTCGATCCGATCGAAGAGTCTTAACTCTTTTCAACTTGTTTCTCAACTTCTAACTTATACTCCTTAAACTTCTCAAAAGCCTCTGACTTGTGCTTCAAAACATACAAATGTCCAAACCTAGAGAAGTCATCAATAAAAGTAATGAAGTATGAATAACCACCTATAGCTTGAGTAGGAAAATGTCCGCATACATCAGTATGAACTAGCTCAAGCACCTCTTTTGCTTGTATGCCTTTCCCAGAAAATGGCTTGTTGGTCATTTTTCTTTTGAGACAAGATTTGCATTGTCCATAAGACTCAAAATCCAATGGTGTTAAGTAGTTTAACTTTGTTAACCTTGCGATTCTTATTTCATTCATGTGACCAATCCTACAATGCCATAAGTAGGTGGGATTATTCATATTACTTAGCTTTATACGTTTGTTTTGCACATTGAGAATGTCACGACTACAATCAAGAACATATTCTTCGTAATCGATGTAACAAAATAACAATTATATAAATTTAGTCTATAACCCAAGGGTAAATCTAATTTATAAGTCCCTACACGCTCGGAAGCAACCTTTGCTCCATTTCCCATGCGCAGGCGAACTTCCCCCGGTCTAACCATCCTGCTGCCACTTAGCCTCTGCACATTATTACAAATGTGAGAGCCACATCCGGTATCAAATACCCAGCAGTGAGAGTTATTAATAGACATATTTATCTCAATAACAAACATACCTGAGGAGCCGGAAACATCAAATGTTTTCCACTTCTCACAGTCTCTCTTCCAATGTCCCTTTTCTTTGCAATATAAGCACACGTCTTTAGCCAATGTTGACTTCTTACGATCACCTCCTTTTGGCTTCAAAGTCGTAGGCTTAGGCCCAGCCTTAGTTTTCCTTTTCTGCTTTTTCTTACCTTTCAGGTTAGATCTAGCAGATGTACTCACCATAAGTACAGCTTTGCCCTTTGAGGTGGAAGACTCATATGTCTTAAGCATGTTATGAAGCTCGGGAAGCTTCGCTTTCGTGTTGTTCATATTATAATTCACAATGAAGTTTTCAAATGAACTAGGAAGCGAATTCATGATCAAGTTGACTGAGACATTTTCAGGTAGGTTCGTTCCAATTGAAGCCAACCTCTCAATCAACCCTATCATCTTCAATACATGCTCAGACACCTTGCCCCCATCATGAAGCTTGCACTTAAAGAGATCTCTTAGCAGTTCATACTCCAAAATTTGAGTTTGCGAAGCATAGAGACTCTTCAAATGCTCCAACATTTCGTAAGGGACCATGTGTTCATGCTGCCTCTGCAATTCTGTTGTCATCGCAGTTAGCATTACACACTGTGCCGAAGTTTCATCATCCTTATGTTTCCCATGAATACCCATGTCAAACTTGGCATATTCAAGAGAATTCTTATCAGGAATCTCAGGAACAGGTGTGTCCAACACATACTCAATCTTTTCCTGTCTCAGAACTAAACGCAGATTGCGCAACCAATCCATAAAGTTTGGTCCAGTCAACTTGTTCATTTCAACCAAACATTTCAATGATAAATTCGACATTTTAACTAATCTGGAGAAAATTAATAGAGTGAGAATTAAAACTCTAATTCTAATTCCTATGATCACAATTATTAACTAATTAACAAGGACTTTAATAATTAGCTCCCACTATTTTAACATATTATACGACCCCACGGTAGAATACGAACTCATATCAAATATGATCATAGTGAGCCAAGGTCCATATTCATACTATTGAAGCCTCTGCTAGGGCTGATGACCACAATAGCACAACTGGTATGTGCCCAAACTAATTATAGAGAATTATAACTCTTGGTCAATCGAATCTAATTCGATCTTACGCTTTAGTTGATTCCGACGCTAGGGCGACAAGAAAGAACTAAGTGAGTCAACCCTATTACACGATCGCAAGCATATGTACCTATGAGCGAGCCTTGACCTTGTCGACCGGAGCAAGCACTAGGGTGCAAATACTCATGGACGAAAAAGGTTTCGTACTCACCCAATTATAATGGACAGCGCGTTCATCCAAGATGACACTCATATTTTATTTGGGGAACATTTAACGGGGTTTAACAATTAACAAGTTCCAATTGAACAATAAACAATTATTGGGCGCCGCTAAGCAAACGGTCCGACAAATATTGGAAGCCGCCTACCCAGAGTTTGTAAGCAAATGGTCCGACAAATACTGGGCGCCGCCTACCCAGATAATATATGCGGACTCTATGCTAAAAAGTAATATACGAGCACATAGACAATTATTGCAAGTAGAGGAACAATTCCATAATTATATTAAAATTCAAAATCTTAATTTAATTTACATTATCAAATAATCCAATAATATAATAATAATCATGGGTTAATCATTTATATTTATAAAAATTAAATTCCAAACTTAATTTGATTTCTAAATTACTTTAAAATGTTTAAAATTTAGAAATTATTAAATTCCAAATTTAATTCTTATTTCTAAATAAATTTAAAAGGTTTAAATTTAGAAATTATTAAATTCTAAATTTAATTATTATTTCTAAATAATTTTAAAAATGTTTAAATTTAGAAATTATTAAATTCCAAATTTAATTCTTATTTCTAAATAAATTTAAAAGGTTTAAATTTAGAAATTATTAAATTCTAAATTTAATTCTTATTTCTAAATAATTTTTAAAAGATTAAATTAAGAAATTATTAAATTCTAAATTTAATTCTTATTTCTAAATAATTTTTAAAAAATGCTCTAAATTAGAAATTAATTAAATTCTAAATTTAAACTTAATTTCTAAGACAACTTTAAAAGATTTTTAGCGAAAAAAATTTTTTCCAAAATTTTCTGCATAGCCAAACAGCCCCTTAAAATTTTCTGAAAGTTTTAGGGTCTTTTTTCCAATTTTTCGGAAATTCTAATAATTACAGAAATGCCATATGGACTTAAAAAAGTTTTCTGAAAAGTTTCTGGGGTCAAAACACAATTTCTGCGAAGTTATGGGCAGCCTCGCAATTTTCTAAAAAATTAGGGCAATTCTGTGATTTCAAAAATTTCTAGAATTACAATCAAGCCCAAAACTATATCAAATTCTCAAAAATTCTACCCAAGCCCTAAGTCGAATTTAGGGCTTTGATTCGGACTTCATCGATCAGAACCATAGGCACCGTTCCGTGGCCCACGACGAGCCGAATCTACCGGACCCAGGGGCCCGCCAGAAAACCTCGCCGGAGAGGGCCGGAATCAAGCTGAACCACCATGGTACAGTACCAACTCCGCACTTGACCGACGATCCATCGCCATCTTGACTGCCCGCCCAGCAGGCTGTCACTCCGACCAATGGCTTCGTCCAGCGGTGGCGCTCCATCACCGGCGGGGTTCGGCAGTTCACGGCAGAAGGCGCATGTAAGCCTTTACGTTTTCCTTTCCCAGAACAGTTTGCAGATTTCTTTTTTTTTTTTTTTTTAAATCCAATTAAAAACAATAATTAAAACGTTTAATCAAATTAAAACTAATTTTTTATTTCACGTCTGCAGATTTTTTTTTGACTTTCAGTTTCGAAAACTGATTTCAGTTTAATCTAATTAAACTAAAACAAAATTGATTAATTAAAACTATTTCAATTAATCTTTTAATCAAATTAAAACCAATTAAATTATAATCAATCCCATGATTAATATTATAAAATTATAAACATAATCGTTAACACAGCCCGGGCTCTGATACCACTGTTGGAATTCGTAGAGACGAACACCATGCTCGTGCAGCGGAAGTTTTAAAATTTTAGATCCAACAGATCCATCCTGTGAACGAATATATTTATATAATAAATAAACGAGATAAAAGCATGAAACCCTTACAGAAAATTCAGGTCCGAGTTCAACACTAAGGTATCCACGCGATTAATCTCCGACTGCAAGATCCAACTCCAGTGTATTGCTATCGTGAAGAAAGCTAGGAAATCCCACGAAAGCTCAAGAACTCCCAATCTCAAAATTAGGATTTATGTTTTCTAAAAATCTCTTGTTTTTCATCATATTTTCATTGTTTACAACTTATGACTCTATGTTATATTTATACTAGGTACATAAGAGAACCCTAATCATAAAAGGGTTGGACTATCCAAGACATGGGCCCAAAACAATTTTAGCCCAAGTACCTTTATTAATATAACATAGATAATTAAATCCAAATCCAATTTAATTTAATTAAATAATTTCTATCAAATAGAAATTAATATCATAATTATTAATAATTAAATATTACAATTCTAAATTGAATATTTAATACTTTCTTGATACACTCTTAAATCGGAAAACTAATCGCATATAGTGTGACCCTATAGGCCTTTATATATGACATCAATCCAATGATGATCCAAACAAAACTCCTAAACGGCTTAGCTGGACGAACTCAATATATAAAGAACATTCACTTGAACTCAGCGAATTATAACCTTTATACAAAGCTTTGGTGAAATTCCTTTCATTCCGAATCACTCGATTAAGCTTAAGATTTATCCAAGTGTCTATCTCAATGGCTTAATCAATTTATCTCATCTTTATTAGTCGACAACTAGACAATACTCAATCACTATATTGAATATGTCTCTTGCATTGGCCAATGACTTTAGTCGACCTAATATAGAGATTATGAGTGATCTCTCTCGAAATTCCAATCGAGGAATGAATTCTTTCTTGGCTCAACTACCACCTTCATTTACATCATGGTGCACCCAACACAAGCCGTATCTACCCCAAAAGGAGTGCAAGCGTTGGTCATGGTCAAAGTACACCACTCAGCAAATAAGGTGCGTATTGACCTCAAGTCGAAGGATTATCACACGCTTTATACACTGATAAGTTTATAGACATATAATAAATAACTTATCAGTAGGGTTTACCAATACTCTCCAAAGTATCCATGTATCCATCACGAATAACTATTATTCACAGCCGTGAGACTTACTGCATTCTCTAAAATGTGATGCAGACCACATGCCGACATATATTATATTATCAATATCCCAATCTTGATAATCATTAGTCGTGGCTATTTTAAGAGTAATGTTTTTATCAATGACATCTCACCATATCAATGACAACATTAACTTTACTTGAACATTTATATGAATAATCACAAACAATCAAAATAATAATTCAATAAATGCAATGCAATATATATTACGATATATATATAATAATTGTGATCAAGTATAATGTCTTTAAATCTGATTGTCTCTAGGACATTCATACTTTCACGAACATCTACCACGAGCTAAGAACACAAGAGCAGATCAGCTCATCAAGATGGCAGGAGCTTTGGGGGACTGCAGCACGAGGCTCGTTACTTTAATGGAACTGCCCACTGGTAGTTTGGAGCAAGGAGGTAAGGTAATGGTGATAAAGGAGATGGAGGATTGACGAACACCGATCCTAAGGGTTCTTAACAAAGTTGGGGAGGACATTACGTAATCTTCCACTAACGAGGCCAGGATAGAAGCTCAATTCTGCTTAATGGATGAACACTTATATAAGAGGTCACACTATTAGCTTTACCTGAAGTGTATATCGCAAGGCGAAGGTTTAAGAGTGTTGCGAGAAATGTATGAAGGTTAGGTTGGGGATCATGCGAAGAGTTGGGCATTTGTCGGGATGACCCTGAAGCTGGGTTCTTTTGACCAGGAATGAAAAGGATGGTGGGGGAATTAGTGGAAACTTTCAAGAAATGCCAGATGCATGCTCCAATAATCCTTGTACCAGCTGAGGATATGATAGTGATGAACTCGCCCTGCCCATTAACGTTATGGATGACTGATATTGTGGGACTATTACCAAAGACACGTTTGCAAGAAGAATACCTGGTGGTCACAGTGCATTATTTTACAAAGTTGGTGGAGGCCGAGGCCACGGCCAATAGAGCCGAACAGACGATGATGGACTTTATCTTTGATAATAAGTTTTGTAGGTATGGGGGACTTTGAGTAATGGTCTCGGCTTATGGCACAAGATTAAATGGGCGTATGATGCAAGAGTATTGCAAGACAATGGGGATGAAGCAGAGATTTACTTTGGTAGCACATCCCCAAGACAATGGACAGGTTGAGGTTACTAAGAGGATTATAGTGCAGGGAATAAAGCTAAGCCTCGAGAAAATAGGTGGATTATGACTTGAGAATTATCATCAGTTCTATGAGCTTACTGAACGACCCTATAAACTAGTACAGGTGAGTCACTCTCTAGCCAAGTTTACAGCGTGGAAGTTGTCATTCCAGTAGAGATAATAGAGGGATCACACCGCTAACTACTTTTAACCCAGGGAAAATGAAAGATTAGCCATGGGATCTTTGGAGCTAATTGATGAAATAATTGAAAAGGCAGCAACAAGAGTGGAAAGGTACAAGTAAAGAGTTCAGGTAGCACATAATCGAAAGGTAAAGAGAAGGCAATTTCAGGTCGGCGAGCTAGTATGGAGACGCATCGATGCGATATACAACAAAAGAGAAAATGTATCCCAACTTGGTAGGACCGTTCAGGGTGATAAGGGTATTTAAAGGAGGAGCATATATGTTGGAACATGGTGAAGGCAAGGTGGTACCGAGAAGCTGAAACATCCCATTTGATCTCATCAACAAGTAAACAATCCGCATGATAGGCGCTTGATGGAATCGATGGCAAGTTAGACATAGAGAATGTGATCGATTCACTCGCTACGAAAAGGGTGAGATTCTTATTTCCAACATCTATTAAGCATTGAGTTGTAGCCATAAACGGGTGTCCTAGCAAAATCGTGTGTTCGGCTCTATCATTCATCACCATGCCCACATCCAAGACCACAAAATTGACCGACACCAAAATCTTCCCAACTTGGACAAGAACATCCTTAATCATCCCATTTGGGTATCGAATTGACCGATCGGACAATTGTAGGCAAATACGCGTCTCTTGTAAAGGAGAAAGTTCCAATTGTTCATAGATCGAAGACGGCATCAAATTAATACCCGCCCTGGAATCTAGCATGCCCGTCATGACCTTCCTATTCCCAAGTGTAATGTAAATACAAAAGGAGACGGAGTCCGCTTTCTTAAGAGTCAAGAGAGAAGGATCACAAATCACACTTGCTTCTTTAGATAGATAAACTCCCTCATGCAAAGCGCTCTCAAGCTTTTTGGAGGAAATATCTTTGAAGAACTTGGAGTAAGTGGGCATATCCCGGATGGCATTTAACAAAGGAAGAGTGATTTTCACATTTGATAAAAGATCGTAGAGCCGTTAAAAATGTTCATCCTTCTTGGAATTTTGAAGTTGGGAAGGATAAGGCATAGGAGGCCTAGAAGTTGGTGGCTTATAAGCATTTGAAGACTTGTGTAAGCCATCAGGAAGTTCTTTTGTCGAAACGGGACTCATGGGGGTAGATTCGGGAGGATTAAGAACATTTGGCATGAGAATCACCTCCTCCTCGGACGGCGGGCAACTTTATTATCAACCACCGTACCACTTCGAAGGGTCGTGACCTCATGATCATGTGATGGTTGACTTGGCAATTTTCCTTTCTCGTTAGCTTGCTTCAACATATTCACATCACTAGCTAATTGTCCCACTTTAATGTTTATCCCATTCATCGTGGACTCAATAGCAATAAACTGAGCAACAAACGAAGCAGACAATGATTACAATTGTTTCATAATAGCGAAGAGGGTCAGATCGGAAGGTGGAGTAGGAGCATTCATCAGAATAGACGGATGAGATGGACCCGCATTTGGAATAGCATAACCAAAATTCTGATGCATGCGGTTGCTCGGATGATAAGGAGGGTTGAGATGCGGTGGTCGAGCAAAAGGCGTCTTAGCAACACTGGGTCCCGCTTGATACCCTTGGATCCCACACACTTCCTCCGATTGAGGAATTGGCATATAAAAAGAAGGGTTCAACAAACAATAAGTGGTATCATGACCAATCATTCCACACGATGCGCACGGGGGGTCCGGGCTCGGGCTAGACAACTTAGCAACTTGAGCCTCCAAAGTCGCGATCCTCTTGTCCTTCTCAAGATCCGTAGGGGAAGACGATTCAATCACTTCATTAGCACTGATGGGGCAATAGAATGGTCAGACCTAATTTGGGGTAGATCTGATTTGGAAGAACTGGAGTAGTACGTATAAAACAAGATCGGCTTGGCCTGAGTGGGGGTCTGGCCAGACCTGATGGGAAAATAGGACACCAGGAAAGATGGGTACAATTCTCCTTTTCTCCTGAGCTGATAGAAGCGCTCTACAGGAAAATGCTTGATCAGAGCCAAACCTGGTACTGACACTAAGGTGATACAGAGAAAAGAAATGGGGAAGACCTATTTTCCGGACTCTTAATAAGGAGACAAGTGGGACCACTTATCAGAATTGGTTGTGTAACAGCCCGTGATTCACGGCGTGTGCTCCTGGGATCCCGGCTGGGGTCCCCACTAGGAAAAACTATAAATATCTCAACCCCAAGGCTGAGAGAGGTATGTCATTCTCTTGAGCATTCTTGCTTTCTTTCTGAAAAACACCTCAAACGCTTACTGACTTAAGCATCGGAGAGGTTTCTACCGGAAAATCACCGGTTGTCCTTTCTAACTTGTGTTTGTGGTGCAGATCAGATCAGGTGAGTGTTCAAGGTTTTATGCGTTCTCAACCGTTGGCCATTTTTGGGCTGAAACAATTGGCGCCATCTATGGGAAAAGTCGATCGAGCTAAGACGTGAGGATGACTTCTGACGGTTTGAAGCGAAGCTTGATAGGGGAGTTGGGTGGCACTCCGAGTTCCACCGTGCATGCTTACGCACAGCAAGCACCAAGATCATCATTGATACCAGATGCAACGGGATCGACCATGGCAGCTCCGCCGAGCTCCACACCACCGCCTCCAAGGGGGCCTGTTGCGGCTGTGGGTGTCTCTCTCAATGAATCGCTTCTAACACAGCTATCAGAGTTGATCGGCAAAGCCGTGGAGGCGGCGGTCGAGAAAAAATTTGCGGAAATGGCAACGCCGCCGGCCAATACACTGCCAGCACGGGCAACCCCGGCAGCAGAAATAGAGACACTGCACGCTCGGCGTACGGAGCGAGTCCACCAGCCAGACAGAGAAGAGCATCTTGCCACATCTGACGGCGACACGGCCAGCCAGGTTAACCCCAGCCTGGCTGAGCAGATGCAAAGCCTGCAGAAAGAGGTGCGTGAATTTAAGAAGAAGATGGTGGGTGCAGTTACAACGCCAGCACGGCAAGGCACCCCGTTTACGGAGGAAGTCGTGTACGATGATGTCCCAGCGTCCTATCGATCCTTGGGTTTTGAATACAACGGGATGACGGATCCAGCAGACCACCTCAACCGTTTTGAGATAGCAGCGGCGCTACACAAATTTTCCGATTCAGTTATGTGCCGGGTCTTTCCAATGACCTTTACCAAATCGGCACAGCTCTGGTTCAGCCAATTGCCGCCGAGATCTATCAGCAACTTTGATGAATTCAGCTCGGATTTCCTACATCAGTTTACGAGCTGTAGGAAGTATCAAAAAATGCCGCTCGAGCTCTTTAGTTTAAAACAGAAAGAGAATGAGAGCCTACGTGCCTACATCAATAAGTTCACGACAACAAAGCTGGAAGTGCCCTCGGCGTCGGAAGAGCTGCTTGTAAATGCTCTGGCACAAAGTTTGAGGAAGGGAGAATTCTTTCAGTCGCTGGTAGTAAAGCCAAAATTGAAGTTTGGAGAACTCTTGGAGAGAGCTGAAAAATACATCCACTTAGAAGAAGCCTTGAAACTCAAATTTGACGGGGAACGGAAGAGAGAGATGTATGACAGGGATGATAGAGTCGCGACAAAAAAGCCCAGACCAGAGCTATCAATGGGTAGACCTCGATTTGATAAATATACTACCCTGGCAACACCTCAAGGTGAAATACTGCAGGCAATAGAGCGCCACCCAGAGCTCAATTAGCCTAAGACTTACTCACAGAAACCAAGAAAAGAAAGGTCGGATCGTTTCTGTCGCTTCCACAATGAGTATGGGCACAATACGGATGAATGCACACACCTGAAGGACGAATTGGAAAGAATGGTTCAGGCCGGACAGTTGAAGGAGTATGTCCAGATGAGAAAAGAATAAACCAAAACAGGCAATAAAAATTATGACCGATCTCGACAAGGTAGAGGAGACTAGGATAGAATGCGAGCAGAAGGGAAAAGATCCGATCACGCCTAGGTCATTCACGGAGAAATCCAAATGATCACAGGAGGAGAGCTGGATGAGCACTCCAAAAGAGCTCAGCATAGTTATGTCAGGGCTGCCATGGACTTGATCAGGGCACCCCGAGAGGTCGGGCAATTGGCATCTGCCCCGAACATCTGCTTTGGCGCAGAAGATTGCGATGGAATATTGGCTCCACACATGGATGCCCTTGTCATAACAGCCACTATTGCTAACTACAATGTGCGAAGAATTTTTGATGATACAGGGAGTTATGCGGATATTTTATTCTTTGATTGTTTCAAGAAGCTGAAATTGGGTGTTGAGCTTGAAGAGGTGACCACGTCCCTGGTAGGGTTCGCGGGAGGTTCTCTAAAGTCAATAGGAGCGATTAGGCTCCTTGTAACTTTAGGAGAGGATCCATATCGTGTGACCCGGATGGTGCGTTTCTTGGTGGTGGACGCGCCATCTTCGTACAACGTCATGCTGGGCCGGCCCTCCCTGAGTCAGTTCCAAGCTGTAATCTCGGTCTTTCACATGAAAATGAAATTCCCTACTGAGGAAGGAACCGGCGAGGTGAGGGGAGATCAGTATGCTTCACGCCAGACGTATGTGGAGTGTGTACGGCGAAATGACAAAGAGAGGGTGAGTAAAAGGGCTCGGACAGAACAGCCGCAGCAAGAACTGGCAAAAAGAGAGGAAGGGTTGATGTTGGTAGAGGTCGTTCCAGGCGATGCGAGGAGAGTTCTTCGTGTGGGCGCGACGCTTAGTCCAGAAGTTTTAACAGACCTGGTGGCTTTGCTAAGAGAGAGTGCGGATGTTTTCACGTGGTCCCCCCAAGATTTGGTGGGGATAGACCCTGAAATCACTGAACATCGCCTCAATATTCGCCCAGACACGAAGCCGGTCAAACAGAAAAAATGCAATTTCAGACCGGAGAAAGAGGCTATCATAGAAGCAGAAGTAGAGAAGCTCTTGAAAGCGGGGAACATTCAGGAAATACAATTCCCGGAATGGCTTTCTAATGCAGTGCTGGTCCCAAAGACAGATGACTGGCGGATGTGCATCGATTTCCGTGATCTAAATCGTGCCTGTCCGAAAGACCATTATCCACTGCCAAGAATTGACAAGCTCGTGGACTCCACCTCTGGTTGTGAACTCTTGAGCATGATGGACGCCTCGCAGGGATACCACCAGATCAGGCTAGCTAAAGAGGACTGGAAGTGCGTCAGCTTTATAACCCCGAAGGGGACATATTGCTATGTGGTCATGCCTTTTGGCCTTAAAAACGCAGGCGCTACCTACCAGCGATTGGTGGATAAAATGTTCAAAAATCAGCTCGGCCGGAAAAGGCAACATCACATGTACATGATCTAAGAGAAACCTTTGGTACTTTGTGAAAGTACAAGATGAAGCTCGACCCAAAGAAGTGTGCGTTTGGGATCAGAGCTGGAAAATTCTTGGGCTATATGGTCACAGAAAAGGGTATCGAGTCCAACCCTGAGAAAGTGAGGGCCATTATAGAAATGAGCGCGCCTAGGAATGTGAAGGAGATGCAATGCTTGGCAGGACGAATCAATGCCCTGAGCAGGTTTGTGTCCAGGTCTGCGGAAAAAAGCTTGCCATTTTTTCAAGCCTTAAGAAAGAAAGCTAGGTTTCAATGGAGTGATGAATGCGTCCAAGGAGAGCCCTTGGTACTATATTTATCTGTAGGGCAACAAGCGGTCAGCTCTGTCCTAATCAGGGAGGACGACAAAATACAAAGACCTGTATACTTTTGGAGCAAGGTCTTGAACGCTGCAGAGGTGAGGTACGTGGAAGTAGAAAGGGCGATGCTAGCCCTGGTAGGAACTGCTCAGAAGTTGCAGCCATACTTTCTTTCTTACACAATTATTGTGCGAACTAATCTTCCGTTGAAGAATATAATGGACAAACCGGAGGCATCAGGGAGGCTGGTCAAGTGGATCATAGAGCTGAGTGAGTTTGATATCGCATTTGAGGCCAGGACAACAATTAAGGCTCAAGCTTTAGCTGATTTTATGCAGGAAATGACCGGTCCCCCTGATGAGCTGAAGAATGGATAATTTTCACTGACGGCTCTATCTGCAATCAGGGCTGCGGGGCGAGAATTGTCCTAATAGACCCGACAGGCGTGTCTGCTGAGTTCGTCGTACGATTGGATGCAACGTTCTCTAACAATGCCACCGAGTACGAGGCCCTTTTAAGAGGGATTTAGATGGTGAAAGATTTGGGCGCAGAGCGGTTGAGCGCTAGAGTAGACTCACAGCTTGTTTGCAAGCAAATTAGTGGAGAATTTGAAACAAGAGAGGAAAATATGCAGAGGTATTTAGCCAGGTTTAGAGAGCTAGCCAGGGGGATGAAAGAATTAACAGTCCTCCAGATTCCTAGAGAGGAGAATGGGCGCTCTGATTTCTTAGCAAAGGTGGCAAGCTCAGCTGTAGACTGTTATGAGCGAACAATCACCCTATTGAAGGCAGAGACGGAGTTCGGAGTTGAACAGGTCTGTGCGATTACCGAGCATGAGGATTGGCGCTCCCCTATAAAGAGGTACCTCGAACAAAAGGTCTTACTAGAGGAGAAAAGGGAAGCGGCGAAAATACAAGGCAGGTCTGCTAGATTCTGCTTGATCAAAGGAGAGCTATTTAAGAGAGGGTTTGGTCAACCTCTTTTGAGGTGCCTAGGACAAACGGAAGGGACTCTGGTGCTCAGGGAAATACACGAGGGTTGTTGTGGGAATCACATGGGGGCCAGAGCTCTGGCTAGTAAGGTATTAAGAACTGGTTATTTTTGGCCCTCGTTGAGGAAAGAGGCGGAGATCTTTGTCAGAAAGTGTGAAAAATGCCAGAAGATGGCTCCTTTGATCCATCAACCAGCTGAAGAGTTGTTAACAATGAGCTCTCCTTGCCCTTTTGCGAAATGGGGGATCGACTTAGTCGGCCCGTTTCCGATGGCTCCTGCCTAGAAAAGATTTCTAATTGTAGCCGTTGACTATTTCAGTAAGTGGGTCGAGGCGGAAGCCCTGGCAAAAATAAATGAAGAAGCGGTAATGGGGTTTATATGGAAAAACGTGGTCTGTCATTTTGGTGTGCCGAGGGTGCTGATATCGGATAATGGTACCCAGTTCACGGGAGCCAAAATCAAGGGTTGGTGCGTTAAAATGAAAATTCAATAGCATTTCACATCGGTGTATCATCCGCAAGCAAATGGCCAGGTAGAGGTAACCAACCGCATTCTTGTCTGAGGCCTTAAATCACGATTAGAAAGATCTGGAGGGAAATGGGTGGAAGAGCTAAGCGCAGTACTTTGGGCATATCGAAAGAACCCTAAGGAAAGCACGGGCGAAACTCCTTTCAGTTTTGTATACGGCATGGACGTCGTGGTCCCCGTGGAAATCATCCTGGAGACTCATCGAATACAGAGATACAACGAAACCCAGAACAAAGCACTGATCCAAGATGCCCTGGATTTAGTTGAAGAAAAGAGAGAACAGGCGGCGATCCGAATGGAGCATGTGAGAGGGAGGATCAGGGCGGCTTACAATAAAACAGTTCGAGAAAGGAACTTCTAAGTAGGAGACCTGGTCCTCAAAAGAGCTGAATTGGGACAATCTAAAGGAAAATTAGATGCCACGTGGCAAGGCCCGTTTAAAATATTAATGTTCTGGCTGGAGGAGAATATGTGCTGGAAGGGCTGGATGGGACCAAGATTCCACGCACTTGGAACATTACCAATCTACAAAATTTTTATATGTAATTGTAACCCTTAACGTTTGCTTATTTATTAAATGAAAAGTTGCATGAGTTAACGTTCACAGATTCCCATAATTTCTCCTAGCTAGATGGCCAATAAGATCATCATCCCAGAATTCATTGATAGTGATGATTTGCCTTTAATTTTTGATTTAAAAACGGAGAAGACACTTACAACGAAAGCAGAAAATACAAGGAGATGTCATAGCACTACATTAATAATCGCAGAGGCGCAAATCACAATCATGAGAAAAAGTAAAAGTAAAGCCTTAAGATGGAGGTACAGAAGCGAGAAGTTGACGGAGTCGTTGAATCTCTTCCTCATGTTCCAAAAAACGGACACGAAATCGGTCTGATACATCCACGGCAATGTCCCAGTCAATGTACAGTTCATAATTCTCCCTTTTCAGGTCGAGAATGAGTTGCTGAAGGCGATGTCATTCATGGCGGTATTGCAGTTTCTTCTCAGCCAGCTTCTCCACACGTTCTGCAACTGATCCTGCAACTGGGAAACTTCTTCCTTAAGACGATTCCTCTCATGAAGCAGTCGGATATGCTCCTCGGTGGAAATGTTGTTGGAAGACGATGACGACGCCATTATGCAGGTAACATAAACGGAGAATAGACGCCATTATATATAGGAAAGGAAAAAGAAGAAAATTACAATAAGTTGGCGCGCAGAGGGCTTAGAAAAGGCGGGAAACTACATTGAGTTTGGCACACAAAAAGACTCAGGAAAGCCAAGATTGGCTAAGAACGGATGTCCTAAAATTTCTCCCGACCTGATTGTCGGTTAAGCAAGGACTGGCTAAGGACGGATGTCCTGAAATTTCTCCCGACCTGATTGTCGGTTAAGCCAGGATTGGCTAAGGACGGATGTCCTGAAATTTCTCCCGACCTGATTATCGGTTAAGCCAGCATTGGCTAAGGACGGATGTCCTGGAATTTCTACCGACCTGATTGTCAGTTAAGCAAGGATTGGCTAAGGACGGATGCCCTGGAATATCTCCCGACCTGATTGTCAATATAAGCCAAGACTGGCTAAGGACGGATGTCCTGAAATTTCTCCTGACCTGATTGTCAGTTAAGCCAGGATTGGCTAAGGATGGATGTCCTGGAATTTCTCCCGACCTTATTGTCGGTTAAGCCAGGACTGGCTAAGGACGGATGTCCTGAAAATCCTCCCGATCTGATTGTCGGTTAAGCCAGGATTGGCTAAGGACGAATGTCCTCAAATTCCTCCCGACCTGATTGTCAATATAAGCCAAGACTGGCCAAGGACGGTTGTCCTTGACTTTATCCAACCTGAGTATGGGTCCAGGTCAACAGGCTTGATCTCCTGATCTGGATGTCAAGAGCCATAAATTGTCCTACGCATACAGGACTGACCCGTCGGTCAGCAAGAACTTATGAATGTGCTGGACTGGACTAAGAGCAAGTATTGAGAAAAGAACTCGAGATATTCATATATTATTGCACAAAAAACACCGGCTGCCTACACCTTTTCAAAAAAAAAAAAAAAGGTTTGGCAACTTTGATTACATGAGATTGCAAGAAAAACATTGAAAAATAAAGCTAAAATGTTTAGCTATGAAGAGATCTCCGATCTGAAGCCAGAGCTCGACGAACCCGCCAGAGTTCACGCTCTGTTTCGTGCAGGCGGCGGCGATATTTGTCAGAACGATTGGCAAGCGTCGGAACTTCGCCGGCGGCGGCGGTCAAGCGACCTACCGATTCGGCCATGTCCGCATTCTCCTCTTGAAGTTGGCGGTTAACTTGCCGGAGTTCAGCCCACTCTCTTTTGTAGAAACATTTCTTCTGGCGTTTCCTTTCCAGCAGTCGATAGAGATAACCAACTTTCTCCTTGAGCGCGACCAGTTGGTCGGAAAGCTTGAATTTCTCCACGACTAGGGAGATGTTTTTTCTCTTCACCGCATTGAGTTCTTCGATCAGTGGAGAGGACGACATTTTTTCAGATTGATTGGCGAAAATAATGAAGACGTGAGCGTATTTAAAGGAATGAAGGCGCGTGTAGAAGGAATCAAAAAGTACTAGGGTTCCCAGAAAATCAGGAAACCCTAAAAGATCAAGAGTCGCAACAGGACAAAAAAAAATAAAAAAATACATTAATTGACATTGAGTAAAAAAGTCTAAATATAAAGTACGCATTAGAAAAGTGACAGACCAGCCACACAGGCAATACATCAGGTCTGTCTAAAAATACAACAAAGGCATAGAAAGCTAAGGCTCTGCATCCAGCTCTGTGGCTAGCTGTTCCACAACATCTTCAACCAGGGCACCGGGGGACGTTCCATCTGGCAGCTCACCCAGACCAGCGAAGGTTGGGGATGGAGAAGAATCAAGGATAACTAAGGTGAGATCCTGGTTTGGATGAGATGCAGCAGGCGGAGGAGAGTGGAAGAGAGAAAGGACGTGCTCTGCGAACTCCGTAGCCTCAGCAAGGTGCAAGCGGTCCTGCCCTCGGGCATAAACAAAAGAGGCAGGCTCAGGAGGGTTTTTCAGTGGAAGAAGCAACATTGGTTGCGCTCCACTTGGCCTGCTCGTCAAGGGCAAAATAATAATAGTTCATGGCCTCGGGAAGAAGCAAGGAGTAGAGCTCTTTGGACCCTAGGAAAGCTCTCTTAGCCTCCTCTCTAGCCAACTGAATTAACCTTAGGCCCTATTCGGAGCCTAGAAATTCCATCCTCCACTCTGCATTGGCTTTGATCAAGGACTCATCCGCCAAACTGCGAGCTTCTGCCAGGGTTTCGTCCCTTACCTCAGCACGAGCAGTCTCGATCATCTTCGCCTGCGTCTTGCGCATCTCTTCAGTTTCGGCCTTTGCTTTCCTGAGCTTCTTCCTCAGCTCTCCCAGCTCTTCCAATTGCCTTTTTAGCTGCACTCCTCTCTCCTTAGCAAGAGTCCTGATGCGCTCCATTTTCAGGACGAGCTCCTTGTTCTCCTTAACCACATCAAATTGGATCAACGATCTGGACATGCGGGTGGCCAGAAGGGCCTTCTTGGAGATAGCCTAATTAGTAAAATTTAATGAAAAATTAGCACAGGAGCAAATTCTATGACATGGGTACGAGGAACAAAAATTTACCCGGGCTTCATCCTGATACCAGGACTCCAGCAGCTGGTGATCCGTCATTCTTTCCAAGTCTGGTTGGTTTGCTGGTAGCATTTGCCGGAGCAGGTATTGTACGACAGTCTCCCCCGAGCAGTTGGCGATTGAATTAATCGGGGGTGGACCGCTACGAGTACCGGCAGGAGGAGGATTATGAGCTGAGGGGACTAGAGCACGTCCACCGGAGGCTGTGCGCAGCCTCTTAGAAAGAGGAAGTGTATCTTCCTCTGAGTCAGGGGAAGAAGGTCTGGCAAGAGCAGGTCGCGGGGGCAGCTGAGCAGGACTAGAGCTGACTTCTGGGAGGGAATCCTGAGCGGGATTAGAAGGTCCCACCCCCTGCTCGACAGCCCTGGAGGGCTCGCTGGCTTTCCTCCTGACAGCCTCTATCATTTCGCGCATCATTTTGTCTGGAAGCATCAAAAAAGAGGGTTAAGGGTAAAATCAACAAGCAAAACAAACCTGGAAGGAGAAAAACTATACCGATCTCTTTGTTTAAAGGGGCTGTTTCTGACTCATTGTTAAAAAAATCCAAGACAGAGGGAAGGAGAAGGTCAAACACATGGAGAGGATTCTCATTTGAAGTAGAAATAATTTTCTTTATACGGGAAGACCTGTTGGTTGAGGACAGGGGAGGATACGAAGGTAATCCTTCAATGGGCTTAGGATTAAAACCCCAGTCCTCACTACAATAAACAAAGAAGAATTTCTTCCTCCAATCCTTGTTGGAAGTAGGAAGTTTAAATAAAAAGTGAACTCCGGGTCGGGCCGTCAAGTAAAAACAACCCAGAAAAGAGCTTTTCGCTTGGAAAAGCTGGAAGAAGGTATGAGCGGAAGGGTCCAAACCAGCGTGACGCATGGCCCAGACTGTAACAGACCATGATGCGAAAGGAGTTAGGGGTAAATTGAAAAATGGGTATTTGGTATATTTTGGCTATTTCTAGCATTAACGGATGCACGGGAAGGCGTAGGCCTGCCTGAAACTGGTCTTGGTAAAAGGTTAACCATCCAGCTGGTGATTGATAGGCCAATATACCTACCGGAGGGCAATAAACGTCAAAAGGATCGGAGATTCTGTGTTTATGGCGGATTTCCTCCACCGTCCTTTTACTCAGGATGGAGGTAATTTTGAGGTGATCGGCGGTGGCCGGAGGATATTCCAGGCCGCCAGAGGAGGAGGAAAGGGCAACCACCGCCGCAGCTGCCGAAGAAGAGATAGATAGAGAATCAGAGTCCACCATGGGAGAGTCAGTTAGAAGAGGGGAAGGTAGTATCGCCGCCGTTGGAGTAGCCGGCGGCGAGGAAGAATTATGAGGAGGAGCGCTAGAAAGACGACGCCATTCTACGGAAATTAAAATGAGATCAGGGGCTAAGAGAGGTACCTGGCTTGTAAAAGATTGCCGGAAAAGTCAAACTGAGAAATTTGAATCGGAGAGGATAACCAGAAATTCCGAGAGAAAGAGAAAGGAGGCTTGAGGGATTTAGAGAACTGAAAAATGCAAAGTGAGAGTTCAGCGGGAATAGAAGGAAATAAGATAGAATTCGAAAAAGGAGAATCGATAAAAGCGAGATTTGAAAGGATCCTCACATTTAATGTTGGCAGATGAACAGTACCCTAGGCTGCGAGCTGGAACGCCAACCGCTCTAGGGTAGGGCTAACGTGGTAGTACTGGAAAAGGCGCGAAAATAAAGTAATGGCTTTGGAAAATGAACCGGCACCATCAGCGCCTATAATTAGGCTTCAGGATTTCTTGAGATCCGTGCAAAGCACGAGTAATAGACGTGTGGGTCCTCATTTATGATGAACACCCCTGGGGTACAACAGTTCTACCCCAATACCCGTAGGGGGAAGGAGTTGATGGGGCAATAGACTGGTCAGACCTAATTTGGGGTAGATCTGATTTGGAAGAACTGGAGTAGTACGAATAAAACAAGATCGGCTTGACCTGAGCGGGGGTCTGGCCAGACTTGTTGGGAAAATAGGACACCAGGAAAGATGGGTACAGTTCTCATTTTCTCCTGAGCTGATAGAAGCGCTCTACCGGAAAATGCTTGATCAGAGTCAAACCTGGTACTGACACTAAGGTGATACAGAGAAAAGAAATGGGGAAGACCTATTTTTAGGACTCTTAATAAGGAGACAAGTGGGACCACTTGTCAGAATTGGTTGTGTAATGGCCCGTGATTCGCGACGTGTGCTCCTGGGATCCCGGCTGGGGTCCCCACTAGGAAAAACTATAAATATCTCAGCCCCAAGACTGAGAGAGGTATGTCGTTCTCTTGACCTTTCTTGCTTTATTTCTGAAAAACACCTCAAACGCTTACTGACTTAAGCATCGGAGAGGTTTCCACCGGAAAATCACCGGTGGTCCTTTCTAACTTGTGTTTGTGGTGCAGATCAGATCAGGCGAGTGTTCAAGGTTTTACGCGTTCTCAACCGTTGGCCATTTTTGGGCTGAAACAAGCACTCGAATATAATGCTCGAGAATATTTTTGTTGAGAATTTTTGGCTAAAGTGGTGAAAATCTTGAGAACCACTTGAGGAGGATGGATCTTCATATTACCTCCCGCCGACGTGTCCACTATGTATGGAAATTATGTGTCCAACGCTTCATAGAAAGTTTGAGTTAAAAGCTCCTTCGGAAAGCGATGATGTGGACAACTCGTGAGAAGATCTTGAAAATGATTCCAAGCGGAGTGGAATGGCTCGTTCTTCATTTTCTTGAATGAAACAATATTAACACTCAATTCGACCGTCTTTTCCATGGAATAGTAATGATCCAAGAATGTCGCTGAGAGGTCATCCCATGTATAAAATGAATTGGAGGGGATACCCATAAACCACGACAATGCTTTATCTTGAAGAGCATACGAGAAACAACGGAGTTGAAGATGCTCTAAGCTCATCATATTCGGGCGGTGGAAACTCGAGACATGCCTTAGAAATTGCCGGATGAATTGGAGAGGATCCTCTTTAGCAAACCCATGAAAGATCGGAAGCCGAGCAAAATCAAGCGAATGAATATTAATAGCCATAACCTCGGGGGAAGGGATACGCATGATGAAATAGTCGCCCCCATAGAGGCTTTGCTAATATCTTTCATAGAAAGGATGGGAGGGGTATTGGGCATTAGAGTTCATAGCCCCAAACAAGGCATATGGATCGGGAGTGTCAACATGAACATTAGTATCGGCACCTCCATCACCGGACCACCACCATTACCATTCAAATTCACGTTCAGGGTATAATTGAAGTTGTAAATGGGAGGAACCCCATACGGGCCGGGAATCAGGCCTTGCATGTTCGGAAATTATGGAGGAGCGCCATAGCCCCATACGGAACATTTGAATTCATAGAGCCGCTATACCCAACATGGTTTTCACCATGCCCTCCCATGTTGGGTTGAATGTTGACATGCCCTCCATTGGCAACAATTTTTGCACCATGTCCTCCCATGTTGCAAAAACTGGTACCAAAAATCCCATTCCCAACATGGTTTGCACTATGCCCTCCCATGTTAGGACTATAACCCATATTTCCATGATTATTGGAAATGAAAGCATTCAAAGGGTTAGGAAAGGGTGTGGTACCTTGTTGTAGGCCCATGACGTGCCCATGTGTGGTAAGACCACTCCCTTAAGTTCCTATAGCATGATCGGGAGGATTCATGGGAACGGGAGTTGAAAGCCCGGGTTTGTTGTTCGGTGGGGATGGCTCAATATGAACAACGGGTTCGGGAATAGTTGAGCCTTGAGGATCAACCCGTGGAGATTTCCCAGTGGAATTGGAAAATGGGCCGGTACTCGGAAGATTATTTGCCATTCCGAAATGAGTAGTAAAGGGGCATTTTAAACGCCTTAAACGCTCGGTATTCGAAATATAAGGATCCAAATCGTTCCCAAGGGTTCAACGACCTTGCATACACTAAATAAAAGCGTCAAATTCAAAAGAAAGCTAGAAACACAAAGAAACTAAAATCAATTCCAAAACCTTAACCAAGCTGAGTCGCAATGGCGCCATTTTGTTTTGTTAGTTTTTTGTTGTGTTGAAATAAGAAAAGTGGGTACATGGCTTGATATTATCAGAATTCGATTCGATCGTAAGAATCAATGTGTTTTTAGCTTTGAGAAATTGAAAGAAAGCAAAAATAAATGGAAATTAAATGAACTACTCCTAACTATGAAAGGAGATGCAAGTATTTCGTAATCATCGAGCGTGTGCCTTATGGAAATTGCAAGTAAGAATGAAAACAAGCAACAAAAAT
Organism: Phtheirospermum japonicum; assembly: GCA_014905375.1. Lineage (NCBI taxonomy): Eukaryota > Viridiplantae > Streptophyta > Magnoliopsida > Lamiales > Orobanchaceae > Phtheirospermum > Phtheirospermum japonicum. Next base: position 868,722 of record BMAC01000077.1, read on the forward strand.
CAAAGTTTGACCAAGTACAACTAACCTAGAGTAAAACCATGCACGCATGATCATAAAATCTAGAAAAAATGAAAATTGATAAAAATTGAAAGCACTAATACAAAGAGCAATAAAAGTTGACATGAAAGCTTAAATCTTTTCGAAAAATAACTAAAGACAAAGTGTAGATCTAGGATTCAACTTAAAACTATGTATGGAAATAAAAACAAAAATAAAGCATATAAAATACTCAAAATAAAAATGATCAAGGACTCGATCTATGATCTTGGTGTGTCACTCACCTAGATTCCATGGACAAATCACAATATCTAACAAGAAATCTAAGAGCTAAGGGAAAAAGCATAAATTGAAGAGCATGCATGAAATTGAAGAACAGGGAAGAAAATAAAAGAAAACTTACTTAAATTGAAAAGAGAATCCACATACTTGAATGAAATTACAGAGTAAAATAAAATCCAAGGGAGTACATGAATTCTTCTTAGGCTTACAAACTCAAGGCAAAGTTTGAAATTAAATCTAAAACCTATGAGAAAGAAAATAAATCTCAAAACTAGAGAGTGAAACCCAAACACATGCAAGAGTTGGGAGGAGATTGTATGCCTTTGTTGGTGAAAGATGTGGGCATATATAATTTTTATAGGGGCAAAATCATTAAAACACCACAATTCTGAGATGTGCAGTCGATCGACTGTGGGTTAGTTGATCGGTCGGCTGTCGATCAACTAGTGATTAGTCGATCGACTGATATTCTTAATCTAAGCAAGCTAGTGTCGAGCAGTCGATTTCTGAGCTTTCGGTCAATCTGTGGTCAGTCGATCGACTGTAGTCGATCCTCAGTCAAGCAGTCGATCGACTGCCTTGCTTGCAAGTGGTTTGGCTACTGCCGAGCAGTCGATTTGCGAGCTGTCAATCGACCCGTGGTTAGTCGATCGGGCAGTCGATTGGTAGCTCTTAAGTCGATCTGGGCTGCTTTCGGCTCGGTTTTCTCATTTCGGCATGGATTTTAGGCCTCAATGCATTGACTCGAACCTAGGTGTATGCCGGAACTTCATGGAGAAAATCCAATTCCTTGAGCCACCTACAATCATAAGAATTTTGAGCTTAAAAAAACAAAAATCGCACAAACATCACCAACATCGGATAAATAAAGCTCAAAGAATTAAAACAAGAATAAAAACCTAAAATCCTAATGAAACACGACTCAAAACTACTAAAACAACACTAAACTCTAACTAAAAATACGAGAAAAATACAGCAAGTACATGCAAAACACATATATGGAAAAGGGAGAGCTACATGATAATAGGAAGGAGGCAATGAAAGTAAGAATAAGGTCATCTCATTTTTGCTTAATAAAGGGAGAACTGTTCAGAAGAGGGTTTGGACAGCCCCTTCTGCGGTGCTTAAGCCCAAAGGAAGGCGCCCATGTTTTTAAGGAAATTGACGAAGGGTGTTGCGGCAACCACAAAGGTGCTAGGGCTCTATCAAGCAAGATCATGGAAGTTGGCTATTTTTGGCCACAACTAAGAAAGGATGCGGAAGACTTTTTCAGGAGATGTGACAAGTGCCATGAAAACTCACCTCTGGTGCATTGGTATACGGAAGAGCTCATGACAATGAGCTCTCCCTACCCCTTTGAAAAGTGGGGGATAAATCTGGTTGGACCTTTCCCCACAGCCCTAACCCAGAAGAAGTTCCTGATCGTGGCCATTGATTATTTTAGTAAATGGGTGGAGGATGAAGCCTTAGAAAAGATTACGGAGGAGGCAGTGATGGGTTTCCTATGGAAGAATGTAGTGTGCCGGTTTGGCATCCCAAGGATCTTGGTATAAGATAATGGCACGCAGTTCATAGGAGCTCGGATTTGGGCCTGGTGCACTAAGATGAAGATAGACCAACATTTCACGTCTGTCTACCACCCTCACGTAAATGGCCAAGTCGAAGTAACCAATCGCATTCTGGCTCAATGGATTAAGTCACGCCTAGAGAAGTTAGGAGGCAAATGGGTAGAGAAGCTCAGTTCGATTCTATGGGCTTATCGAACCAACCCCAAGGAAAGCACTGGAAAAACCCCATTTATCCTAATATATGGCATGGATGTCATAATCCCCGTGGAAATAATCATGGAAACTCTTAGAATACAGATCTTTGATGTAGATTAGAAAGAACTACTGATACAGGATGCGCTGGATTTGATGGAGGAAAAAAGAGAGCGAGCTGCAATAAGGATGGAGCACATGAGGGGACGAATCAGTGCAACCTACAATAAGTCAGTGGTAAAGAGGCATTTTTAGATAGGAGACCTGGTCTTACATAGAGCTGACTTAGGGAGAACCAAGGGGAAGCTAGATGCTACTTGGCAAAGACCGTATAAGGTCATGAAAGTCCTTGCAGGAGAAGCTTATGAATTGGAGCAGATGGACGAAGTTATAGTACCACGAGCATGGAATGTAACAAACTTGCCAAAGTATTATGTGTAAGATTAATGCATAAAACTTATTTATATAAAATAGTGATTTGAATTCATTCATGATTTATTGAAACCTGGCCTGATTGTCAGTAAAAATTTTAGCCCTTATTGGCTAAGGGCGGATGCCCCGAAGAACTGAGTTGATTGTCAGTAAATATTTTACCCCTGATTGTCTAAGGGCGGATGCCCCGGAGACCTTAATTAAGTGTCAATAAAATTTCTAGCCATGATTGGCTATGGGAGGATGCCCAAGAAATCCTTACCTGAGGGTAAGTAAATTTTTTAGTCTTGATTGGCTAAGGGAGGATGCCCTAAAGACCTGAACTAATTGTCAGTAAAATTTTTAGCCCTGATTGGCTAAGGGCGGATGCCCCGAAGAACCGACCTGATTGTTTGTAAAATATTTAGCCCTGATTGGTTAAGGACGGATACCCCGAAGACCTGACGTGATTGTCAGTAAAATTTCTAGCCCTGGTTGGCTATGGGTGGATCCCAAGAAATGTTGACATGATTATTAGTAAAATTTCTAATCCTGATTGGCCATGGGCGGATACCCCAGAAATCCTGATCTGATTAACAGTGAAATTTCAATCCTTAATAAGCTAAGGGCAGATGCCCTGAAAAGATCTGACCTGAGTATCAGTAAAATTTCTATCCCCGAACGGATAAAGGGTAAACACCATTGACCAGACCTAATGATCAATTAAGGGCTTGAGCCCAAAAATGAACCTAATCCTCAGTAAAGGGCGTGAGCCTTTACAAACGTACACCCTGGAACATCGAACCAAGGTGCCAAGAGATGAATATTTGAGCCTCGTTTAGTCAAGAGAAATACATATTACAAGAGCAATCAAGAATATGTATTTGAAGACACAACAAGTTTCATTAACTCAGCAGATTTGATTACAACTACATATGAAAAGAAATGCTTGTGGAAATTTCAGATCACAAAGCCAAATCATACAAACATCATGGATGGGATCACGAAGCCTTCTTATCAGAATCCAGAACCCGTCGAATACGCCACAACTCACGCTTAGTCTCGTGAAGGCATTGACGATACCTATCTGCTCGATCAGTGGCGGGCTGAGCCTCGCCGGCAGCAGTGGTCAGCCGGCATACTGACTCAAGTAGATCAGTTTTTTCCTCCTGGATTTGATGGTTGAGTTGGCGGGGATCCACCCACTCACGCTTGTAGTGGCATTTTTTCTTCCTTTTCCTCTCTAGAAATTTGTGAAGTTGGGAAAATCTTTCACGCAGTTAAGCGTTTTCTTCGAAAAGATGAAAGTTTTCATTAAAGAAAGCAAGGTTTTTCTTTTTTCAGGTTATCAATCTCTTCGGATAGAGAGTATGAATCCATAATTAAAAATAAGCATGAAAGAAGTAGATTTTATAGATCAGGAGAAGGTACTAGGGTTTCCTGAATTCCCGAAAACCCTAAAAACTAACTGACAAAATAAGGATAAAACAAAAGTATTGTTAAAAAATACAGAACCACGAACTAATAAAATAACATTACTGCCCTGAATAGAGGAAGGCCCTAAGCTCCATAGTCTTCAGTGTTCAGCTCTCCACCGACTTGATCATGTTGATATGTCTTGAATCTCTCGTTTCGGCGAAGTCCCCCTTGCTTGGGGTTCCGGGGGGCTGAAGATGAACCCAACCCAACGGTATACAGTTTTGGTCCTTAAGATCAATTTTGGTGTATTATCTCAATACTATAAGTATGGTATTTGAGATCAGTAATTTGTAACCCTAATCAGTTAATAAAATTTGTTCTTCTCTCTGCCCATGGAAGTAGCCAATTTGGTGAACCACGTAAATCTGTTTTTTTTTTTTACATTTTATGTTTTCTGCTTTTTTAATCCTATTCATTCATAACAAACTAGTATCAAGAGCCTGGTCGATTCGATCACGGTATTTCCGCACTGGGAGAAATAGTTTTGGCTTATGGCAGATCAAGATGTGATCTCTGCTGAAGCAGTAGGGTCTGTGGGTGCCACTATAAGGAAAACCTAAATCTAAGGATGTAGATGAAGAAGAGTGGAATACTCAAGAAGAAAAGTCCAACTCGACTATTATGCTATGTTTGTCTGAAGATGTTATCATCGAGGTTGCTGATCAGGAAACTGCCGCTGCTCTCTTATTGAAGTTAGAGAGTCTCTACATGACAAAGTCTCTAACCAATAAGTTGCTCTCGAAGAAACGTCTATTCCGTTTACGCATCCAGGAAGATACTCTTTCTCTGGAAGATGTTCAATTTTCCCTCCACAACAGAGAAGACCATCAATAGGTAACTAGCTCTGCCACAGAAAATCCGGCATCGGGGCTGTTTGTCACATGTAAAGAAAAAGGAAGATTTGGGAAGAAAACCAGTAATCTGAATCAGAAAGGTTCAAAAGGTCCTAAACCCGAAGACATCTGCAATTAATGCAAAGAACTAGGGCACTGGAAGAATGATTGTCCTAAAAAGAAGAGGAAGCAAGAGAAGAAAGGGGGTGTCGACGGTTTTGCAGCTGTGGCAGAAACTGATACGAATTCTGAAGAAGATCTGGCTATGGTTGCTGCTGGATAGTCTCATCGTAATAATGTGTGGGTTCTTGATTCTGGGGCATCGTACCATATTTGTTCTAATAGGGATTTTTTCTCGACCTATGAGCAGATAGATGGAGGAAATATTTCCATGGCAAATAGTGTTGTCTGCAAAGTGGTTGGAATTGGCTCAGTCAGGATACGAACAAATGATGGGGTATTCTGCACCTCGAATGAAGCCAGGCATGTATCACATATGATGAAGAATCTGATATCATTGAGTCTTCTTGACAGCAAGGGTTTCAGTTTCAAAGGTAAAGATGGAGTTATGTATGTCTGTCAAGGTTCAAAGGTGGCTCTAATAGGATTGAAACGTGGTACCTTATATTATCTACAAGGTTCCACCGTGACAGGTTCTGCTGATGTTGCATCATCCGAGGTTCAGACCACGGATATGACCAGGATGTGGCATATGAGGCTCTGTCATATGGGAGAAAGTGGGATGCAGATTTTGTCAAAGCGGGATCTTCTTTCTGGGCATAAAGTGCAGAGTCTTGAATTTTGTGAACATTGTGTATTTGGGAAGCTTAGGCCTTTCATTAAACCAAGGGGACTCTTGACTACATTCATATGGATTGTTGCGGTCCGTCACGTGTTGAATCTATTGGACGCCACAAATATTTTGTATCTATGATTGATGACTACTCAAGGATGACTTGGGTAATTATGATGAAGAACAAAAGTGAAGCGTTCAAGAGATTTAAGCAGTGGAAGGCATTGATAGAAAATCAGACTGGCAAGAAGATTGAGCGACAACGAACTGATAATGGTCTGGAGTTCTGTTCATCTGATTTCAACGAGTTCTGTAAGGATGCAGGGATTTCTCGACACCACACCATTCGACACACACCGCAGTAGAATGGTGTGGTAGAACGCGTGAATCAGACATTGCTGAAGAGAGCGAGATCATGCTCTCAAATGTTGTTTTAGCTAGAAAGTTCTGGGGAAAAGCAGTAAACACGGCGCGCTATCTGATCAATTGTGGTCCTTACGCCGACATTGATTGCAAGACACCTTACGAGGTATGGTCTAATAAACCTGAAGATTATTCATTGTTGAAGGTATTTGGGTGTACTATTTACTATCATGTTAGTGAGGGTAAATTAGAACCAAGAGCTAAGAAGGGTGTATTTGTTGGTTTCGAGGATGGAGTTAAGGTATATAGAAGCTGGTCAGCTTCATAAAATAGAGTTATATTCAATAGGAATGTGATTTTTGATGAGAATTTTATGCCTAACCCCGCTGTGAAGTCCATTGGTGCAGAAAATTATAGTAGAGTTGATAAACAGGTGGATCTTCAAGTCACACTCGATGAGAGTAAATCACAACTCCAAGGTGGAGAAGATCAACATACTATTGCTGAAAGTAAAAGTTCACATATTCATCCAGAATCTCGCCAAACAAGCATAGCTGTTGATAGAGCTAGGAGAACAGGTGTGAAGCCTCCTGTGCGGTACGGTTTTGAGGATATGGTGACTTATGCATTACAAGTCGCTGATGAGGTGGAAGAGGAAGAACCATCTGTAGGTGAACCATTCACATACAGAGAGTTTGTTTTAGGTAGTGGGTCAGCTCAATGGCTCACTGCAATGCGAGAAGAGATGGAATCACTTGACAAGAATTTGACTTGGGAGTTGGTTAAACGGCTTAAGGAGGGGAAGATTTCTACATGCAAATGGATATTCAAGAAGAAGGAAGAAACCACATCTGGTGAGAGTGTGATATACAAGGCTCGACTAGTTGAAAGAAGGTTCACACAGAAGGAGGGGGTTGACTATAATGAGATATTCTCACCAGTGGTCAGACACAATTCAATCAGAGTGTTACTAGCAATGGTTGCACAACAGGATTTAGAACACTAGCAACCTGATGTGAAGACATCTTTTCTACATGGAATGCTTGAAGACGATATCTACATGACTCAACCAGAGGGGTTCCAAGTTCCGGGGAAGGAAGATTATGTTTGCAAGTTGAAGAGGTCCTTATATGGTCTAAAGCAGTCTCTAAGGCAGTGGTATAAGAGGTTTGACCGTTACATGATCCAGTTGGGATACAACAGGAGTCCACATGATTGTTGTGTATATCACAACAAAGCTGATGATGGTTCCGTGATCTATCTCGTTCTGTATGTGGATGATATGCTCATAGCTGTGAAGTCCAAGTCTGATATACAGAAGATGAAGGATCGGCTCAATACTGAGTTCGATATGAAGGATTTGGGTGTTGCCAAGGAGATTCTAGGCATGGAGATATATAGGGAAAGAGAAAAGAAGAGGCTCTTCGTGTTACATAAGAGTTATATTTAGAAGATCTTGTATAGATTTGGCATGTCTACCGCCAAACCTGTTGATACCCCAAGTGCTATAAATATTCATTTATCCGTTGATTATACATTGAAGTCTGTAGCTGAGCAGGAGTACATGTCACGAGTCCCATACTCTAATGTAGTAGGTAGTTTGATGTATGCTATGGTCTGCACTAGACCCGATCTTGCACATGATGTGAGTGTTGTCAACAGGTTCATGGGACGACCTGGAAAGGAGCATTGGAAAGCTATGAAGAGGATTTTTTATTATCTTAGAGGTACGTCTGATGTTGGTCTCTTGTATGGAGGTGATGCTCATGCTTCTGTGACTGGTTACTCTGACTCTGACTATGCTGGAGATATTGATATTAGAAGATCTATGACTGGTTATGTTTTCACTCTTGGTGGTTCCGTTGTTAGTTGGAAGGCAACATTACAGGCTACAGTTACTCTTTCTACAACTGAAGCAGAATATATGGCACTAACAGAAGCTGCTAAAGAGGGAATTTGGTTGAAAGGGATTGTAGGTGATCTTAGTCTACATCATGATCAAGTTATTATGTTTTGTGACAATCTGAGTGCAATCTATTTGACCAAGGATCAGGTCCGTCATGAGAGGACTAAACATATTGATGTGAGGTATCATTTTCTGAGGAATGATCAGAGAATCAAGGTGATGAAAGTAAGTAATGCTGATAATCCAGCTGACATGTTCACCAAGCCGGTCCCACGTAGCAAGTTTTGACATTGTTTGGACTTGCTAAACATCATAAGCTGTTAGTTGCCCAAGGAGAGAAAATCTGGGGGAGAAATAAGAACACTCTTCATCTGGCATTGTAATAATGCATCTGCAAGGAAGATTCAATTCAAGGTGGAGATTTGTTCATATGTCTTGAATCTCTCGCTTCGGTGAAGTCCCCCTTGCTTGGGGGTCCGGGGGGGCTGAGACGCCCCCGGCCCAACAGTATACAGATTTGGCCTTAAGCCTTTATGATCTCAATACTATAAATATGGTCTTTGAGATCAGTAATCTGTAACCCTAATCAGTTAGTAAAATATGTTCTTTTCTCTGCCCGTGGACGTAGCCAATTTGGTAAACCACGTAAATATGTGTCTTCTTTACATTTTTTGTTTTCTGCTTTTTTGATCCTATTCATTCATAACAGATCCACCGCCCTGGAGTTCTCTCCAAAATCTTGCTCAAACTGGATACTGCCCTGGAGCTCACCAAAGTTTGTGAAAGTGGGAGAAGACACAGTCACTGAAGAAGAGGTACAAAAGGTTTGGCTGATGGGCTCAGCAAATTCAAGGGCCCCGAGTTGATGAAGCCTATCATCATTCTTAACGTATGAAAAGTTGGTGGGTTCGGGAGGACTTTGCGTAGGAATGGACCGGTAAAAGGGATAAGAGGGGTTCTCGGCAGACCACTTGGCTTGGGCATCAAGACCAAGGTGGTAGTAGACTTCCGCCTCCGGCACCAGGATGTCGTACAACTCGATGGAGCCAAGGAAGGGTCGGGTTGTCTCCCTGGTTAGCTCAATGAGCCTCTGCCCTTCCTTTTAATTGAGGAATTCGGTGCATCCTTCGGCTCGGCCCCTAGCTCACCTCTAGCTTTTCCCTCCGCTCGCACCAGTTGTAGATTCTCCTTAGCTTCTTCTGCCTGGATCATGGCCAGAGCTCGGCTCTTCCCTTCTGATTCTCGAGCATCTTGTAGCTCGATTTGGGCGGCTTTTAGCTCGGCCTGGGCAGCCTTTAGTTCTATTTGAGAAGCCTTTAGCTCGGCGTTCTTCACCTTAAGATGTGCGACCAACCTCTTCTCTCGCTCTTGTAAGGCAGCATGCTCCTTGGACAAGTCGGCATTCATCGTAGAGCCCCAGGCTCGGGCCACAACGGCAGCTCTCTTAACAGTATCCTAAGAAGGGGAGAGAGGAAAAAATAAATGATGAAAAGATGAAAACGAAATGAGATAATGATGGTAGTGGTCGGAATGGAGAAACCCTTACCCGAGCCTCAACTTGGCAGAAGGACTCAACCAGCTCATGATCAGCCAATTTGTCCAAAGCCCGGCGGTCAACTGGAGGGGATTGCCAAATGACAAACTGAACTGCCAGATCCCCTAGGCAGTTTAGGACAGAAGAACCATTGAAGAAGCTCTGGTTAGGGATGCTTATTGGGGGCCTCGATGCAGCTACCCCTTTGCCTGAATGGGCGCGCTTGCGTGAGTTTGGCGCCTGCTCGTCTTCTGAGGTGGAGTGGGTGGTTAGGTCGATAGCCGGACTAATCACCCGCCCAGGTTGGGCTGCTGCCCCTCCGATCTCTCAAGGACCATTGCCACCTCAGGATCGGTGGACAAGGAAGCCCTGTCAGGCTCGCCAAGGGGGCTCTTCTGGTCAGTAGTAGTGGCCCTCTTGCAGATCGCGGCCATCCTCTCTTTCATCATCTTGACTGAAAAGGAAATTAATCAAAAAGATAAATAAACAAGAAAAATAAAAGGAACACCAGAAAAAAACTTAAGTTCAGAGAATATATGTTAAGAGAGGAAGAGTTGGTTGACTCTGGGGATATACCGATCTCAGAAGAGAGGGGACCTTTCTCTTGGTGAGCATTGAAGAAGCTCAGTATATCGGGCTTGAGGAGTTTGGTTAGGTGAAAGATGTTCTTGTTTAGGGTAGCTATGTTTTTCGCCAGGTAAGGAGGTCGGTCTCCTTTAAATAAGTGAGCCTGAGTTGGGAGAGCATTAATGGGGATAGGGGAGAAGCCCCAGTCACCCGAACACTGAACGAAAAAGAATTTCTTTCTCCAAGCCTTGTTGGAGGAAGGGATCCCGATCATAAAATGAACATCAGCTCGGGTGGACAAATAGAAAAAGCCATAAGAAGAGCTCTTAGCTTGAAATAAGGAATAATAAAGTTGGTCCGTGGGGATATGCCCAGAGATTTATGCTGCCAGATGGAACCCTACCATAAATCTAAAGGCATTGGGCACGAATTGATGTACCGGAATCTGGTACATCCGTGATACTTCCAGAATGAAAGGATGAGCGGGCAAACTCAGCCAGGGCTGAAATTGGTCGACGAAGAAGGTTAGATGACCGGGAGGAAGTCGAGATGCTCTTTCACCAGAATATGGGATGGTGAAATAGAAATTTTTTTAGATGGGAGACTTGGAGCGTATTTCTCGTAGGGTTTGATTGCTGGCAATGGAAACTATGTTATCTCGGTCATCACCAGGAAGAACATGGTGTTGCGCGCTGGGGGCGGCCATCGGTGGTGTCGCTGAGGAAGATAAATTGAGGGAAGATGATGAATTCCCAAAAAAGGAGAGGGAAAATAAGATAGAGGCAGACATAATTAAATTTACAGGAGAATGATAAAGTACCTGGTTCTAAGGGGAAGAAAGCCTTGATCAGAAGGAAAAAAGAGCAAGAAGTTCTGGAAAAACAGTCGAGTGTAGAGATAAAATTGAATTAAATGGTGAAGAGTGGGAAGTGATATACTTTGAAAACGAATTTTTAGGAAATAGGAGATTCGGCAGGATTTGTGCATTTAAGACATGTCAGGGCACCGTACTCAAAAGGACACGTTGTGGGTTGTACTTGCTGAGGTGGAAGATGAGGCGTTACAGCCCTTCCCCAAAAGGCGTGACTTATACTGAAAGAGGATTTTACGGGATCTGTGCAATTAATGCATGTCAGAACGGGATATCTGAAGAGACATGTTGTGGATCTCAACGGCCAGGATTGGAATACAAAGTGTTACAGCTCATCCCCAACCATTCAAGGGTGGGGGGACTGATTGGTATGACCTGGTCTGATGACTGTTTGCCAAGCAGCTTGGATAGACCTGGTTGGGATGAGCTGAACTAATGTCGTAGAAAGAGGAGAAATGAGGTAGAGGACGAGCCTATAACTTTATAAGGATTGTCCTGACCTTGTTTGAAGCCTTGAATAAGGTTTCAGGAGATCAGGTCAAGAACTGGAAGAACTTAGCGACGAAACTAATCTGTTCTTGATAAGTCCAAAATATTGGGTTACCAAATATATGGGGTACTAACCTCAAAATAGAGATCAGCGACCTGAAATAGATTCTGAATACGTCACAGCGACCTGCCAAGCCTTCAACGATCCTCTTAGCGACCTAGCTGGTCCTGCAAAATAGCGCCTCGGACGGGTCAGATTTCGAGCCCGTTAAGGCCCTCCGATGCTTAAGTTAATAATAAAGATCAACTTCAACCTCAAATTCAAATATGTAAAGTAATAGTACGATAAAGCCAAATCCACTTAGAGAATAAAGAGAGGTATGCACCTCCTTTTATAGAGATAAGATAAGTGCCACCAGGTCTAGGGTTACCTTCTCCTACCATAATTCCATAAATACAACAACTGACTTTGAATTAGGATTCCTCCCATATGCTAAGTTCCCATAAACAATAAACCTCTCATTAAATTAATAGAACAGGCTTGGACCCATTATTCTTTCCATACAGTCCACCCCGTAAACCACTCACTTGCCCGTAGGCTTGATATTCACAAAACCCATAACCGAGCTAAAGCACACAACATGAACATAAGAGGTCGCGACCCTATATGAGAACTCATCCTCATACTCCTGGTCGCTACTACACAAACCAGCTCGCCCACTTCTCCAAAGAGATCACTCAGCTCGCACCTCCCATAAGAACACCCTTTCGAGGAAATGAGGTCGCTTGCCACAAATACCCTTCTATATCAAGTAATATTACGTATGGACATTTTGGTCCGTATCAGTTCTCTAAAAGGAAGCTTCCAGGTCAGGTCTTCCTGAATAACGGCCCGATATTTGCGGGTTTCTATATCCGGGATCTCGGAAAGTCCCCACTTGGCGAAAACTATAAATATCTCAGCCCCAAGGCAGAGAAATGTAGGACATTCTAAGCATTTCTCTCCTTATTTTGCTTATTCTGATCTCAAACACTTAACTAACTTAAGCATCGGAGAGGTTTCCACCGAAAAACTTCTGGTGGTCCTTCCTCACGTGTCTTTATTCGAGCAGGTCGGGAGATTCTCAAGGAAAGGAGCAGGTGTTCTTGGCGTAATTTTCAGGGCGAAACAGAAGAAAAATATAATTAGATCTTTGACAAAAAAGATAGAAATTGAACAATACCCTCAATTTCTACATTTACGAAGGCTGGAAGTATATAATTTGTACATCATCTTTTAGCACCCGGGTAAACATTACATGGTGTAAACCCGGGTGCACCATATAAATTTCGGTCTACTAAGTGTAAACTTTGAGTCTTTTAATTTTTTTTAAACTTATACCCTCCCCGGCTCAATGAAGGGTATAGGTCGGTACATGCAGATACAACTGTACTCAAACATCACATAGATATACATTACATAGTGTGAGTACTTCAAGTTATTATATGAAAGTGTGGTGGTTGAACCGTTTGATTTGATCACTGTCAACTAGGCTTGATCTTCAATTTCGCAATTTATTCTTATTGATTCATATTTTATGAAAACAAAAAATTAGTTTGTATGGCAAGTTGCCAAATCTGAACCTAGGTCATTTCACTAATTAATTACCTATGAAGCACTAATATGAGTATAGATCATGTGTTGAATATTAAGGAGACGTGTATGATTGATATATAAATATAAAATACTAATTTACTATTTTTTTGAATTATTAAAGATATAGTCATATTAACTTTAATATTAAAATTTCATGAATACTCATATGTCAAATGTGATAAGTCTTAAAAGACACACAGACGAGTAATATGTTTAAGCAATAATATTTTTTTACCTATAAACCTTTATACTACCAAATAATCAATTACTAATTTGTTCTCTGATTCTATATTAGGGTATATAAGAATTCTTATGTAAAAATCTATTTTAAATTCAAGTGTCGAGTCCTTTATTTTTCTTTTAAACAATTGACATTATATGTTAACATATTAATATGTGTTCTCAAAAATATCATATCCAATAAATATGCGGTACGAGTACGATATCCTCGCAGAAGTACGGAGCATGAAGTATACATGATTGATAGTTAATGGTATAGCCTGTTGCATTTCGTGTTCTAAAACACTAGAAATTGACATAGTGAAATTTTTTACTTTTGTTTTTATGGGGTCGAATAATGACAATTTCAATAAAAATGAAAAGTAAAAGGTGTATTTATATATATTTAACTAGTTTGAGATCTGCATATTACACAGATTTTGAGAAATGATTTATTCTCTTGATAAACATTTATTTATTAATATAATGATATCATTCTCTTCGTATAAAATAATTTTTAATTATTTTTAACTTGAGCTCTTGATATCTGACATAAAGATAACCCATAAGTTACACATAAATTATAAAATGACACTTCTTAAAGTTTTTTGAGAGTTGCAAATGAAAATATATAGAAGTACAGGTAATTCGAAAAGAAAATGAATGTTGTATTTTCAACTTGTGTTATAACATATTGATGTCCCTTACCAATATAAATATTTCAAAATTAAATACTAATTATTAGTGATATTAAATCATATATAATTTTAATATCATACTAGTGTTTCGAACTAAGATCATTATAATTTTAACATATTATATCAGTTGCCCACTATTAAACATGAGATGTGATGTATCATGCAAAATGTGGGGTATCCCTTGCCAAATGAAATTTTTTTATATGTTTAGATTACCTTATTTAGTAATTTCTATATAAATATTAGATTATATTATAAATCTTTATATTATAAGTTTTCATAACTTATTTATATTATTTGAAACTCTAAAAATGAATTTCATTGATCTTCTCACAAATAGTCTATAAAACATATAAAACAAATCTCATAAATTATAAATTAGTTAAAATAAAAATATATATATAAGTTCTAAGTAATTATTTAGAAAAAATAAAAATAAAACCAGGCATGTGCGGCTTTTTGACAAAAACACAGGTCTCCACAAAGTCGTAAGACCATGTATATGGGTTGACACCTACCCAGTGCTGGAAGGTCAAGGAAGTTGGTGACCTGATGACAGGGAGCCGGCGATCGAAACCCCAGTAAATGAAAACCGTATACGATCTTAAGGAAGCAAAATTCCTTGTCGGTAAGTTCCGACCCGTATGAAAGGCGCAATGATCTTGGCACTGTCTTAGAGAGAGGCTCGGTGAAATACACATATGTGTGAAGATGCACACTACATGCACTTGGACAGATAGACCCTATGAAGCTTGATTATTCCCAGGGATTGGGTTTGGGCCTTACCTGCGCAGTTTAGGTGGAAAGTGAAGAAGGCCACCTTCCAGGGGCGCCCGAAACATCAATGAGATACCAATAAAAATATAAATACTATTGAAACTATATAAATTCGAATAAAAGAAATATATAAATGTATAACTAATTTATGAATAATTATTAAATAAATTTAAATACTAATACCATTGAAAATACAAAACATATAAAATAAACTACAACACTTATAAAATGAGTGGACAAAAAATATAAAAAAACTTACAAAACTTATTTATTTATAAAACAAAAAAAAAAACACATTATTAATTATAAAATCGCATAATGAAAATATAAAAACATATAATATCTTGAATTTAATTGCAATGTAGTATATTTTATTATAATTTAAAAATATTTAGAGATTTATATTTAATATTTTGTAACATTTGTGTAATGTTTTTCAATTTTTAATTAATAATTCATGATTAAGTATTTGGTTTTCTATATTTATTTAACTTACTTTGTAATTCCTTATTATTATTTATAATATTCTTATGCCTTTTATTTTCATATAATAATTACAAAAATTAAAAAAAAAGTTTATTATGTAGATTTTCTCATTTGGGTTTGATATTTATTTGTATTATATTAAGTTGTATATTTATCTAAAATATAATATTTGGAAAATATTTTTGTGACCCAATACTTCTTCTTTTTTTTTAATAATTTATTTTTTTTATTTGGTGGTTATTTTATTTTGTATTATTACATTTTTCTTTATTTTTAATATTTTTTGAATAATTATTTAGAATTTAATCACATATTATTATATTTTTATAAAATAATAAAACTATACAATAATTTATTAATTATTCTTCTATATTTATATATAACGTACTTTATAACTTATTTTAGATAACTAAATTATATTCTATAATATTTTTAAGGTTTTTGTTTAAAATTTTATTATATAATTATATNATATAATAGTTTCGTATATATTTTTTTCTTGTTTCAAGTTCTGATCTTCATTTAGTATTGTATTATAACATTTTAATTTATTTAAAAATGTTCTCAATTAATTTCATGATCCGACACTTCACTTTCATTACTTTCAATGAGTATTTTTTGTATTCTATATCATTTTGTAATATTTCTTATTTCTTTAAGCTTTTCAGATATATGAGAAGTTTAATTCAAAATTAATCACACTTGACTATATTTTTATAGAATAATAATAGTATACAATAATTATTTAATTATTTTGATATATTCATATAATTTAATTTATAATTTTTAACAACTTATAATTTATACTATAATATTTCATGTTTTCTTTAAGTTTTATATAATAATAAAATTTAAAAAATAGTTTTTTATATATTTATTTTGGTTTCAGTTTTGAGATTTATTTAATATTATATTTTGTTTAAAAACATTCTCAATTAACTTTGTGGTCTGGAATCTCATTTTTTGTATACTTTGTTTTATTGTTGTTCTTTATTTGTTTTTTTTTTCTTTCAAATATGCGAATTAATTATTTAGAAGTCATATACTTTACTATAGTCTTTTGTCTATTTAAAAGTATTTTGATCTTTATATCATAATATTTTGTAACATTATTTTGTTTATAATATATTAAATATTTATATATTTGTTGTTCTATATTTATTTATCTTACAATATTACTTTTAAACGACTATATTATTATTATAATATATCTTTTATTTTTCTATTTTAATTTATTAAATAATTATATAAATCCAAACCATAGTTCATCATATATATATATATATACATATTAATTTCAAGTTTTGAATTTTAAATATAGTAGTATAATATTTTATATTTGTTTAAAAAAGTTCTCAATTAATTTCATGACCTAGAACCTCTTTTTTTGATCGATTTTTTTAAAAAATAAATTGATAGCTTTTTTATATGATTTATAATATTCTTTCCGGTTTTTTGAAATGATTATTTTGAAGTTAATCACACTTTATTATATTATTATATAATTTAAAAGTATTTTTAGTTTATTTTATAACACTTCTATTATGTATTTTATTTTTAAATATATTAAGTGATTACACAGTATTAATTATTTATTTAACTTAATTTATAATTTTTTCATGACTTGTATTATAATTCTATAATATTTTTAATTTTTCATTTATCATATCTATTAAATAATTTTGTAGATTTAAATTATAATTTATTATGATTTCAAGTTTTGAGTATATTAGTATTTTACGATAATATTTTATGTTTTGATTTTTTATTTTCTTTTTCCATTTTTTTTATTTTTAAATAATTATTTAGAGTTTTATTTATATATAAGAGAAGATTATTAGAAGTATTAAATTTTGTATTAAAGTTAAAAAAATAAATTTATGATAAGTGATGTAGGGTTAAAATCTATATGAAATTTATTTCTCTCTCTCTCTCTCTCTCTATATATATATATATATATATAGAGAGAGAGAGAGAGAGAGAGAATTAGGTTCAAATAAGAACCATGCTCCTATATGTGAACATAGAGTCAATTATGAGCCTTAAATCTAATTAAATGGATGAATCGGATTTTTTGTGTATTTCCTTATTTAATTAAAAGTATTAGGATTGTATAATAAAAGCACTAGTTCACAGGTTCGCATATAAGGGCATGGTTCTTATTTGAACTCACCTATATATATATATATATATATATATATATATATATATATATATATATATATATATATATATATATATATATATATATATATATATAGGGGTGGTTCAAATGAGAATCATGTCGTTATATGCGAACCTGCAAACTAGTGCTTTTATTATATACCAGTAGTGTTTTTATTATACAATCACAGTGCTTTATTAATATTTTAGTTATATACACCAACAGTGATTTTATTTTACAATCTTAATGCTTTTAATAAAATAGAAAATATACAAAAAATCTGGTCCATCCATTTAATTTGATCTAAGCCTCATAATTAACCTTAGGTTCACATATAAGGACATGGTTCTCATTTGAACCTTATCCTATATATATATATATATAAAATATTAGAAATGATTATTGTGCTGTGAAAGCACAATGCCCATCACCCCCTACATTTACATCCATTGATTTACCAATATTTATATCCAACATTTGATCTAATGATTATAATTAAGTAAATAATGGTGCCTTCACGGCACCATAGAAGTCCTCTAAATATAACATCAGGACTTTGTGGTGGAGTGGTTGACGGCTATATATCAAAAGTACAAGGTTATGAGTTCAAACACTTCATGTCTCTCAAATATTTTTTTTATCGACACATCACTGTGACATGTCAGCTCCGAAATTAGGTGAGTAGCGACATATATCAATTGTTCAGAGATGTACCAAAAAGTCGACACGTCTGAATCTAACCGATAACAGATCACACGTGTCAATTGAACCTACTATTATCCAAAAAATAAATTAAAGTTCAATACAATTAACATAATGAGTTGATTGTTTGAACTTAAATATACTCCCTCCATCCTACAGAGATAAATTGTATTCACTTTCACGGGGTTAAAAATAAATACTTAGTATGATTGAAAGATTATTTTAAATATATTTTCTAATTATACACTTTTGTAAAATTTGAAGGTCTATGGTTTTGAAAATAAGTATCAGTTTGTGATGTTGCTTTCAATGTTAACCAACACTGAAACCAACATCAACCAGAGTTAAACTAAAAATATGCAGCGAAAATATAAACTTAAGAACACAGCAAATTAAATTCAGTTCACAAGTAAAAGTACTTGTGAACTTGGGTGTACAAACCCGAAAACTATATTACTTTCTTGTTCACGATCAACAAAAATATGAAGTAATGTATGAAAACTAAAGTATCAAAAAACATGAAATTAAATAATAGTCGCCTTGATGAAAAGATTATCTCCGTTGGTTATGCAACTTCGAAGAACTTCTTGATCTCGGAGAGTGGCTTCAAGTAGCTTTTCTTGCTTGTGTTCTTCCTTGCTTGTGCGTCGTCTTGTTGGTGCATCGTTCTCGAAAAGTCGTGTATGTAAGTGTATCGAAGGTATCCTCTTCTCTTGGCTTTATCTTGTCTTAAATAGAAAAGTCCTAAAGTCCTAAACTTGGCAAACAAGTTAAACCAATCCTAAACATAATCTAGGAAACTAAATAAAGTCTTAAAATCCTTTTAGGAAACAAACCTAGAGTACTAATTCTAGTTTCGTAATATATTTTGTGCCCAAGAAAGGTAAACAACTAAATAAGGAATTATTCCCAAGAATAAAATCCTCAACAATCTCCCCCTTTTGCCTTTCTGGACAAAATACCCAAGACTAAAAACTCCCCCTAAATTAGAAGCTCCCCCTACATTAGAAACTTCCCTAAATGAAGTATCCATTGTTTAAAACAAACAAAAACGAACCACATTCACAGCAGCGTCACATTCTTCTCCCCCTTTTTGTTCTGAAAGCAAAAGTACCTCAAAAAATGAGTCCTGAAGCGCCTGGTGCTGTGCAACTTGGTTATCAACAAAGTAATCTGGGCTCGGACAACCGGAGCAGAAAAATAAACCATGTTGGTACTGATGTTGGGAATACCAGAACCAACACAAGACATGACACCAGATCGAAGAGGTGCCTGGGTGCCTAAAGAAGCTAATCAGATTCTGCTTCACGAAAACACCAACGGGGGATTCGACGCTCAGCAATGAATCCCAATTTTGAAATCCCAAGAATAGATTCACTCGCCAAGAACCTCTTGGAGATTAGTTCCATGTCTTCAATCAAGACGGCTTGAGACGGAGCCTCATCAGAGCTAGCAGAGTGGTTGGAGACAAATGTTGACATCGGTGCACTGGAAGATGGAACATTGTCAGAATCGAAGCTTGGAGAAGAGGCAGGATTATCTGCAGGGGATGTTGGTTTCGATGACACAACACCAGAACAAACATGGGCTGACACGGCAGCTTTGGACTTCTTATTTTCTCTCTTTGGGTGGAATTTTCTTATGAGCTAGACGCACAGTATGTTTCTGGAGTTTTGCTGGGTGATGGTGAGTCCGATATTCTGCAAGATATTGAAAACAACTACAAACAAAAAATTGAGTGTCGTAGTCAGTAAAATTTGGAGAAAGAAAAAGTAAAAACCTTAAGTTTGTCAATATGGAAAAGTCGTAAGCAATAGATAAAAGAAGTGGATGAACGAAGTAAAGTTTAAAAATAACTCCCCCACTCTTTCTAAAAATAAGACACACGATCTCTATGCTTAAATAGCCCACTATCTCTTATTTGGAGAATAAAAATCACAAATTCCATCTACGAATTAAAACCGAGATGGAGCTAGATTTTTATAAACCATCACCATAGTTGAACAAAGCCTTTGCAAAGCAATTTTTCACTCACCAAATCAATATCTTTATTACCTGTCCAACCGTCCGATTACAACTCCACTGAAACACGCGGTTAGTAAGACTCAAAACAAGATTAAGATAATTCAAGATAGACACGAACACAAATAACAGAACGCAAAGCAAAAAGGCATCTTCTCAAAGTATGAAAAAACATGACCTAAAAAGGTTAAAATTTTCACATTAAGGTTTTAGTGACTTGATCAGTGTTGCTTTTTATTACTGACAATATTATAACCAACATTGCCTCAGGCGAAGTCAATGAAAACTTATCCCTTAACCCAAGTTAATGATTACGTCAAAATCGCTCAAGAAGGTGAAATTTAAAGATTGGGTCAATTTGTATCCAGATTCTCTTCATCTTTCTAGAGATTTGAAGAGAAATAGCTTATCTTCAACATTTGATGTTAACACCTCCTGTTTTTTAGCCTGGGAGAAAACCAGTTTCTGCGGGTAAGCTCCACAATCACCTAATTGAAGAGGTTAGTCTTTTTGTCATCACTTTTAATGCAACAGAAGACCTTATCGCACTTTCAACCAAACTCAATGCATTTGGATTATGTATGAGAATAAAAATATAAATGCATGCAAAAGTATACAGATATTGTGACTGATGTTGGTATGGTGTGTAACAACATCAAAACCAACATTGATTTAAACAATGCACATACCGAGATCTCTTCTCAAATGAGAGAATGTCTCTAAATCTAATGCCTTTGTGAAGATGTCAACAAGCTGATTGTCTATCCCTATATGTTCAAGTCTAACTATCTTCCTCTCAACCAAGTCACGAATAAATTGGTACCTTATATCAATGTGTTTGATTCGTGAGTGTTGGACCAGATTTTTCGAGATATCAATGGCACTGGAAGTATCACAGAGCTCAATCAATATTCTTCTATGTAGACCGTAGTCCTCTATCATTTGGTTCATCCACAATAACTGTGTACGAGCACTTTCAGCTGAAATATACTCGGCTTTAAGAGCATCCTCTTCACACTTGGGCTCTGTTTTGGCAAGACACAAAGATTCTCAAATTTGAGAGCAGTTAGTAGACAAGAAAACAAACCGTACCATCTCTTTGAAATTTATTTGTCGCTTTCTTGTAGTTCTTTTATCGAGATCTCCAATGATTTGGCTCATAGGATGATTCTTCTGAATTCTTGAGGGAATATTTGTAACATCCATACATCCAATGCATATTTATTTAATTATTTATTTATCATCATACATTAAAAATATAATTCTAGTCCCAAGCTCGTCACCATAAACGAACTTCTAATTTTAATTTTAAATATCTACGAATTCAATTTAGTCGAATTAACAATTCGGCTACCAAATAAATTATATATATATATATWT
>BMAC01000077.1:905742-966396 GCA_014905375.1 Phtheirospermum japonicum
TAGTTTTAGGTTAAATCTTAGATCTACTCTTTGTTGCTTGTTATTTTCCTTAAAGTTTTGAACTTTCTTGTCTAATTTTCATTGCTCTTTATATCCATGCTTTCAATTTTTGCTTATTTGCATTATTTAGGATTTTAGGCATAGTTGTACCTTGTGCTTGCATGCTTGTACTTGGTGAAACATTGCATTTTCTTGCTTGTTTTCATTATTGCTTTGCATTTTCTATTTGAGGCATACAACGAGGCATTCTACCCACTTGCAATTTCAATTCCTAGGATAGTTAGCTATTTTATTTGCTTTATTTTCATTTTCCCTTTATTTTTCCAAGCTTGAATTACCTTGAAACTTGCAATTGAATCGAATTCCGATAATATCGAGCCAATGAACCCGATGATTTACTCATCACCACTAAAACTCTTCTAACAAAATGGCGCCGTTGTGACTCGGCTTGGTTAAGGCTTTCGATTTAATTGTCGTTTCGTTGTGTTTTTAGCTTTCCTTTTTATTTGACGTTTTCTTTGAGTATGCAAGGTTCCTATTACAATGGTGGATACATTCCCAACATGGGAGGGCATGGTGCAAACCATGTTGGGAATGAGATGTTGTATAATGGGTATGGCAACGTGGGAGGGCATGGTGCAAACCACGTTGCCAATGGTGGATATGGATATGGGCAACCCGGCATGGGAGGGCATGGTGCAAACCATGTCGGTTTTGATAGTTTCTCGGGCGTGAATGGTTCCTCGGGTGGTTATGGAGCTCCAAATTCCTATCCGAATGTGCAAGCCCCAAATCCCGGCCCGGATGGAAAATCTTATGCTCCTAATTTCAATCATGCTCCGAATGTGAGTTTTAATGCTTATGGTGGAGGTGCGCGTTATGGAGGTGTAGTCAATAGTGTCCCTAAGAACGATCCGAATTGGATGTTTGGCTCCTATACCGCAAGTGGCCCTCCCATCCGTACTATGAGGGATGTTAACCAACCATTTTTGGGATGTGGATGGTGTGGATCGCATGGTCATGTTACCGACTCTTGCCTTTTTGAGGATGAGTATGAAGACCATGGATATCCGGTGGGACCCGATTGTGCTCCACCATTATTTGCTCCGCCGCCGACTTCTACTTCTCTTGTTACTCCTCATGAGGGCTCGCATCATCGTGATATCCCGGTGATTGCTCCTACCCTACCTCCTGAGCCAAAGACTTCTCAATCAATGTACTCTTGTGCTAATGACGCGAAAATGGCTTTATCCTCGAAGGTGTTTGAGTTAGTTACTAAAATAGCAACATTGAAGACTCAAGTCGCTCAACTGTCTAGCCTGGAATCGACTCCTCCTTGTGCGGGACCCGATTGTCCTACTCCCTCGCCGCCTCACAATCCTCTTGTGACTTATCATGTGGACAAACTTCCTTCGTCTACTCCTCCGGTCACTTTCCTCGACAAGTGTGGGGTAGTTGATTCGGTTGTCTCACCAAAGGAGGTTGGCCCGGTTGTCGATATAGAGGAATGTTGTGAGGATAAGCCCCTTGTTCTTCTTGATGAGCCCGTTGTGCCTCTATTTGTCCCCGTTTTGTGTGGAGATGATTCTCGATGTGTCGTTGAGGGCAACGACAACTTTTTAGAGGGGGAGGTGGGGGTTATTAGTGATATGATTGGAGAATTTGAAGATTCACTTGGGGTGGAGGTTATTGATGATGAGCTTGAAAAAATTGACGATTATCTTGAGTAGGAAGAGGTGAGCAAGCCAATTATCATCTTTGAAAATTTGTATCGAGAGAAGGAAGAGAGGTTGGTTGACGTGCTTAAAATTCTTAAGGGGGATATTGATTGGAGACCCGGAGTGATTGAGAGAGCTAGCCCTTTGAATTTGATTCTTGATGAAGTGGTGAGAACCGGGGTTTGGAGGTTGTTATTGGAGGGTTTGATGTTCGTTATTTCTAAAAGCGAATGGGTGAAGCCCATCGACTTGGTGCCAAGCGGCATGTTTGTTTTTGAGGAGAAAGGAGGAGAGTTATTGGCTACGAGGGCTAAAACGGGATGGAGGATGTTGATCGAATTCGAAAAGTTAAATGTGGCTACCAAGAACGATCGTTTCCCTCCCCCGTTGCTTGACCACATGTTGGAAAAGATAGCCGGTCATTACTCCTTTTGTTTTTGGGATGAGTTGTCGGGTCACTTCAAAACAACAATTCCACCCGAGGATCTACCCACGATGGTGCCTACTCGCCCGATTAGAACACTAGCCGCTCAATATTTCTATTGGATCTTAGATGAAGTGTCGGGCTACTTCAAGACCACAATTCCTCCCGACAAGGAGGAGATTGTGTTGGTGGACCCTCCCATTATATTCCCACCTTGATCGAAAAGGGAGTACGTCGAGCTAGTGACGTAAAACAAGCGCTTCTTGGGAGGCAACCCAAGTTCTTTCCATTTCTTTCTGTTTTTCTTTCTTTTATTGAAAAATCCAAAAACATTCAAAAATTCAAAAATCCAAAAACATTTGAAAAATTGAAAAACAAAAAAAAAATAATAATTTGTTTTGAGTTCATGTACATATTTCCTTGTGTTTTTAATTTCGTGTGATTCTCTTTTCTAGGTTTTGTTTTCCGACTCCAACCATTGGGCGATTTGATAAGATTGATAGCGTTCGTGGAGCCGGGAGAAGCTAGCTATGCTCATTTTTGCTTGGATTGCTTAGATGCCTAGGTGGACCCCACCGAGCTCGACCTAAACTCGCTCGGTTGAGGAAGTTTCTATTCACCCTCCTTTTACTTAATTTTCATTAAAATGCGGGTAATGCATGGTTTAAGTGTGGGGTGTGTATGTGGTTAGGGTCCAGGTGTTGAAAAGCATATTTTGTTGTTCTTAACTCGAGCCTTGGCGAAGTGACGCTTACTATTTGCACTTTTAAATGGTTGAGTCAATTTTTGTGTCTTTTGTGTGTTTATTACATGTTTAAGCAACTCCACGTGCTTGGAAGTTTGAATAGTTTACTTGTCGGGTTTTTGCATGTTTATGGCCTCTTGTGTGATGGGTTGAATTTTTGTGCTTCGTCCAAAAAACTGCATATAAAAAAGAATAATACTCCAACACAAATCACGAAAAGTGATAAAGCGTGCATTCAAGTGTAAAGCCTAATATTCAAAAAGGGCTAATTCTAGTAAAAAGAAGCAAGTTCATAAAGCTTCTTAGTGTTGTGAAATAAAAGTCGGGAAAGTGTGTGAAAGAAGAAAGGGTTTCGTTTGAGAGTTTGGTAAATTGGGGAAAGGTGAAGCGATTATAAGCTTCGGGTTGTAGAAAGTAGGATTTTGTGTGTTATTGATCACGTTTGATCGTGTGTTTAGCCACTATATCCAAATATTCCATACCTTACCAAAGAGCCAACATTACAACCCATAATAAAGACCTCTTTCGATTCTTACTTGGTCATGTACTATGAGCAATTTTGAGCATCCAATTTGAGAAATCTTGATGAGGTGCATGCATTGTCCGACTTGGAGCGTATACACGTCCCATGTCAAACACTCGAGCGAATTGAGCGAACACCCTCAAAATTTCATTTGAGAGGAAGTCATCGATTGGGCTTGGCATTTGAGAAAGAGTAACACGAGCAATGCTTTGACACTAGCGAGTTTATGTTGATAATCCCATCATATTAATACGGATAAGCACGAGGATTTTTCTTTTTACACTATGTTCATTGCATGTACACTCTCGATTCTTTTCGTTATTCGAGGACGAACAAACTGATAAGTGTGGGGTAGTTGTTTTGCATGTAATTGTGGTGTTTGTCTCGTGTTTTTAATTAGGATTTTATGTTAATTTTAGTAGTTTTTTAGTCGAGTTTTGTTAGGTTTTCACTTGTTTTCTCATTTTGTTGTTCTTTTCGTGTTTCTTGTTGATTTTATACTTAAAATGGTTAAATGAGTTCAATTAATTTGTGGATGGGGGTTATTTGTGTTAGGTTTTGACAAGAAGGAAAAAAGAAGGTGAAAATTGGCCTTTGGCTCGAGCCAAGGCGAGTCCCGCGCACAGCTGCTCAGAAGCTGCCGAGCGCTGGCCGGCCACGCCCGCCTAGTCCCCGCGCGCAGCTGCCGAGTCCCGCCCACAAGCCCCGCGCAGCTACCGAGTTTCGCCCGCAAGCTTCCGAAGCCTGCCGAGACCCAACGCCGACCCTGCCGACGTCTGCCGAGACCGCAGCGCCAAAGCTGCCGAGAACGCCGAGCACAATCGAATCGACAGCCGAGCGAGTCGATCGCAGCTGGCCTCGAGGGCTGGCTCGACTGCGCTTCAGAGAGTGGCCATCCACGCCCATCCTGCCGAGAGCAGTCGATCGACTGCCGAGCCAGTCGATCGACTGCGCGCATGCCTGCCGAGTCCGCGCGCAGCTGCGCGCGCCTGCCTACAGCACCTTCCGAGAGCCCTCGGCCATGCGCGCAACTCCCGCCGAGCACGCCCGCCACACCCGCAAGCACCTGCCGACAGCTGCCGACCACGACCGAGCCAGCCCGCCCAGCGCCGAGCCATCTCGGCCCATGTCGAGCCACCTTGTAATTTTGCCGAGCCAATCGAGCCCAACTCGACCCAAATGGTCTATTTTGACCATTTTGGGTCAGATTTGGTCAATATATGGAAATCCGAGCTCATATGGCATAATTGACCCATTTACCCCTAATTAACTTGTATAAATAGAACCTCTCTTTCATTTTGTAAAACACCTCCTCCCAGCCTAAGCTTGGGTTTGGGACTTAATTTCTCTCTCTAGATTTAATTTTCAAGCTTTGCCTTGGGTTTGTAATCTCAAGAAGGATTCAAGTACTCCCTTGGATTTTAAATTCCTTGCAATTTCAATCAAGCTTTTGGATTCTCCATTTAATTCTAGTAAGCTTTCCTTTTAATTTCAAGCTTTGTTCTTCATTTGTTTTATGCTTTTTGCCTTAGGTATTAGAAGTTGTGCTTGATCTTGTGAATTGGCTATGAGTCCTAGTTGAGTGACACATCTAGATCATAGATCAAGTCCTTGATCTGTTTAATTTCAAGTAATTTCATATGTTTCATGCATTTTTCTTCATTTCATGCTTTTTGTCTTAGCTACTTGAATTCATGATGAAACTTATGATTTGGCTATCAATTATAGATGAGTGACACATCTAGATTGTAGATCGGGTCTTGGATCGTCATGATTTTAAGTTTTTCATATGCTTTATTTTTAATCTTATTTTTATGCCTTGTTTCATGCTTAAATCCAAGATCTACTCTTTGTTGCTTGTTATTTTCCTTAATTTTTTAAACTTTCATGTCAACTTTTCTTGCTCTTTATATCCATACTTTCAATTTTTGCTTATTTGCATTATTTAGGATTTTAGGCATAATTGTACCTTGTGCTTGCATGCTTGTACTTGGTGAGACATTGCATTTTCTTGCTTGTTTTCATTATTGCTTTGCACTTTCTATTTGAGGCATACGAGGAGGCATTCTACCCACTTGTAATTTCAATTCCTAGGATAATTAGCTATTTTATTTACTTTATTTTCATTTTCCCTTTATTTTTCCAAGTTTGAAACACCTTGAAACTTGCAATTGAATCAAATTCCGATAATATCGAGCTAATGAACCCGATGATTTATTCATTACCACTAAAACTCTTCTAACACTTTCAATGTTAACCAACACTGAAACCAACATCAACCAGAGTTAAACTAAAAATATGCAGTGGAAATATAAACTTAAGAACACATCAAATTAAATTCAGTTTATAAGTAAAAGTACTTGTGAACTTGGGTGTACAAACCCGAAAACTGTATTACTTTCTTGTTCACAATCAATACAAAAATATGAAGTAATATATGAAAACTAAAGTATCAAAAAACATGATATTAAATACTTGTCGCCATGATGAAAAGATCTTCTCCGTTGGTTACGCAACTTCGAAGAACTTCTTGATCTCGGACAGTGGCTTCAAGTAGCTTTTCTTGCTTGTGTTCTTCCTTGCTTGTGCATCGTCTTGTTGCTGCGTCCTTCTCGAAAAGTCGTGTATCGAAGGTGTCCTCTTGTCTTGGCTTTGTCTTGTCTTAAATAGAAGAGTACTAAAGTCATAAACCTGGCAAACAAGTTAAATCAATCCTAAACACAATTTAGAAAACTAAATAAAGTCTTAAACTCCTTTTCAAAAATAAATTTAGAGTTCTAATTCTATTTCCCCTAATATATTTTGTGCCCAGGAAAGACAAACAATTAAATAAATAATTATTTTCAAGAATAAAATTCTCAACAATTTTTAATATTAATGACTCATTAAATATTGATACTGAGACTTATTAAATATGGACTTATAATAAATGACTCATTAAATATGTTGATACCTTTCTTTTAACATTTAAATGTTGATACCAAGACTTATTAAATATGGGCATATAATAAAAAGTGTTCTATAATTTGTGAAAAAAAAACTCTATAATTTTGAAAAGGAGTGAGAAAATAATATATATTTAATCATTTGTGGTTTCCCCAAATTCATAAAAAAAACCTCTATAATTTTTAAAAGGAGTGAGAAAATAATATATATTTAATTATTTTTGGTTTCCCAATATTCATAATTCTGAATCCATCCTCTAAAATATTTTTAAAAAAAAATTGAGAGAGAAAGAGACCATGACAATCAAAAACCGACTTCAAATGTACCTCGAATTTGTTTCGTTTAGAGGGCCTTACCCACACATAATAATAATCAATAATAACAATTAATTAATTAATTAAGTCCCAATATGTCAAAAAAAGTTTTCACACTTTAAATAAGAAGATAACAATTACAATGGCCCCATATTCGGATAAGCCTGACCTAGAAAAATAAATTCAGTGACAATAACTAAACCTGAGAATCTTTACCCCATGAAAATGATGGGACTATTGCATGGTTCCATTTGTATTTTGAAGTAATTAGGTGAAAGTGTTATAACATATATGCTCCCTCCAAAGGGAACTTGTTTCCTACCATGAAACTTGCCTTTGTAATAATTTCAAAATAGCTGATGGTCCCTCTTTTTCTGTTGAGCCTAACCCAGTAGTATTCATGTTGAGCTATCACTGGTAATGAATTTTGATCAATTTCACGTGAACCTATCAGATACAACAAACTGCCAGATGCTTGTTTTGGCGCATATGTTATAGGTGCCCGTTTGTGATATGTTCTGAACATCTATTTTTCATAATGTTAAAATAAATAGTATAATGAAACCCTACTTGTGTCAAGCACTAGTTCAGTGGATACTAGAACGAGTAAAAATGCATTCTAAATGATTATTGAATTGTTCTAAATAAAGCGTTATTAAAAAGTCAAACTTTATAAAACAGTTGATAATCCATTCTAAAAAGTTGAATTTTGGGTTCTAGGTCTACTTTGTAGAACGGGTTTAAAATGCTCGTTCTAGTCTATTTTCAAGAACTGGTTTTTAATGATACATTCTAAAAAGTATATTTTCAATAACATATTTTTAAAGTTACTTTCTTGAAAAGTATATTTAACAGAAAGGGTTTTTGAAGATACCTTCTTAAAGTATATTATGCAGAACGAGCTTTTAAAAAGACCTTTTAGAATGTATATTTTCCATAACGAGTTTTTTAAAAGACCTTCGAGAAAGTATATTTCCATAACGGGTTTCTAAAAATACCTTTTTGAAAGTATGATTTTCATAACGGGTTTATAAAAGATACCTTTAAAAAGTATAATTTTCCATAACGGGTGTTACAAGACTCGTTTTAGAAGTAGTAAAATATATATATATTTTTTAAATGAAAGTAGGTGTCAACAAATACATCAGTATTACTATTACTAAATAGTGTCAATCTATTACTTCACCGAAATACACTAAAATTCAATTAAAAAAAAGACATTTATCAGTAATAGACAATAATTATCAAAATATTGTACAAGTAACAAGTTCATGATAATATTTATCGGAGCATACAAGAACCACTACTACAGAAAATGGCTTTTACATCGTTGAATCTGATTATTTTAAATTGACAATTTATTAACATCGGCTATTCAACCGATGTAAAAGCCAACATTGCAAAATGTTCAGAAATTACATCGGTTGTAGAAACGATGTAAAACTGGTCTCTACTTCATCGGTTTCTCTAAACACCGATGTAAAAAACATGAAATGCCCGATGTAAGATTAAACTTTGAACCTTAAGAGGTGAGTATCCCAAATTTTGCACGTCTACTCCCGCGTGCAAGGCGGAAGCGGTGATAAAGGGTCCGAAGCAAAGTTTGAGCTTGGTGTGGACAACTTGAGATTCAATTGTGGAGATTATGAGCGAAGGGATACAAGGGTGTATCCCTTTGAGTGCACACCATAATAAAACCAACTCGACCCGAGTAATCTTGCTTCCTTCTTGCTTCTCGAGAATGACATGAGCTATGGATCTATGCATGTAAAAACAAGAGTCATCGATATCCCACGCCACCCCTCTCTTGCCATCTTTAACCGTTTATTAAAACGATTTTGTCTTGATTTTAGTATGTATTTTAGTTTATTCTTCTTATTATTTTTGGTATAAGTTGGGTAGTTTGAGCTTAAATTTGTATATTTGTACTTCAACCTTATTTACCGCTTTTTGATCTAGATTGATGCAATTAGGTGATATGTTGTTGTTTTTCACCTTATAGCTAAGTAACCGGAAGAGTTCAGCACGTTAGAGGTGAAGTATGACGATCGAGAGTCAAAGATCGAGCTTTCTGGCGAAAAAGTAGCAAGTTTGAAGCTGCCAGTTTTCTATAATGATTATTCTACTGGAACCGTTATAGTATCGTTGAAGCTAACGGTGCACTAGAAATAGCTACTACCGTTAGTAGCTACCTCTATCTATAACAGTTATTTACCGCTACCCAAAACCGTTGTCGAAGTGCAGAAGTACAAAAATGAAGAATTAGCGATAGCTTTCTATAAGGGTTACCTACCGCTATCTTATCGTTAATGCTACTGCTAAGACTGGACAGAGGCATTAACGATAGCTTTAGCGGTGCTACTATAACATTTACCTTATCGTTACCTCACCATTAATGGGCCTAAAACTAACTTAAAGCTGTCTTGCGGCCCAAGATTCGATTTTTCTATAAATAATGCATCATTAATCCGAATTTTGCCGTACACTTGAGCCCAAAATCTTACCAAAAACATATTCCTAGGGTTTAGAGTCGGATTTAAACACCAAAACGCAGAGATCAAAGAGGAGATCGAAGATTCGATGAAGATGAGTTCCGGAGCCCGTTCGACGCCGTTCGACCATTTATGATCCGATTTACAGCGACTCTCTTCGGATTAGCCGAAGTTCTTACTGCTTTCCAGTAGCTTAATAAGTTTTCTATCCTTTTTACTTGTTTTCTTAGATTAAACCTTAGTTTTTAAGCTTAGATAATTAGTTTTAAATTATTGTTCTTGATGTTGCTTTCGGATTTTGAGATCGCTGAACCTTATATGTTATTTATTCTCTGTTTTAATTCAGTTTTCATATCATATGCTTGGATATTTGAGACTTGAGTTGGTTGATAATGTTCATGCGATCTAGTTTACGTTTTATTGCTTTGTTTTCATGGTTCAAGGTTTTGTTAGCTTCGTAGTTTATTATTTCATGCATGATCGTAGATTTATTAGGATTAATTAAGTTCGTTTAATGATTTTTATGCCGCTGCGTTTTACATTTATTATTGAGGAAAAACTTAGTTTTGAATTTTAATTAGGTTAATCAATAGATAATTAAATAGTTAATTGAGTTTAGGTTTTTAAATTTGATTAATTGCTTTTAATTCTTAGTTGATAATTTAGGATAATTAATTTAGAAATTTAATTTATTTTAATTATTGCTCTTAGTTTTAGTTGGTAATTTAGTTTAAGATAAATAGTTTAATTAGTTTTAAATTTAATATTTGCTTTAGTTTTTAATAATTAAATAAAAAACCCCAAAAACTCCAATTTGTATGAATTATATGTTCAATTGTGATTGAGAAAAACATTTAAGAGACCGAACAGTTGTCCTCGAGAGATCGACACGGGCCAACTTTCCACCCTACAAGCACCCTCGTTCTCTTGCGAGCAAGCTTGCGTGTTTTAAATTAAAATATCTTAAAAAGGGGTGCACAAAAGTTTGAATCAAAAATTTGGCGCCGTTATCGGGGACAACGAGTAGGAATTAAGGATGTTTTTCATTTTATTTTCTTTTCGAGTTATTATTTTCTTTTTATTTGGCAATTGGCTTGGATTTTTGCCATTGGTGCGTTGAGTTGTTGTTGAGTGCATGCAGGGGAGGCGATCTCTTAGACCCGAACTTGCGCAATTACTTGACAATATTCACCATCCAAAACAAGCACGATCAATCCATATCCCATAAACCCATTTCATTCATCCACTGCTACTACCTTTGATCAAAACCAAGTTTTCCCAAAAAAATGTTAGGAGCACAATCAATTCGAAACGGTAATTCCCCACCAAGATCACCTCCACGTCACATTCGAAACGGATATGGTAGTGAACCAATCATTATGCAAGGACAACCACAACCCCAAGCTTATTTGGCCGATTATCAGCAAAACGTGGAAAACATGAGACGAGATGTGGAGAGAAACGAAGGAGTAAATAATGAGCTTAACATGAGACGAGACGTGGTGAGAAACGTAGTAGTTAATCAACAGCATAACGACGAACTAAATCGCCAACTTAACAACGTAGTCGATCATCAACCCAACATGGCGAATATAAGATAAAAGGAAGAGAGAAACGACGATGTCAATCGTCAACACAACATCGAGAATGCGGCATTAAGGAACGATGATTTTCTTCAACATAACGAGCATTAGTGTTTAACCCAATTATTGTAGCCTCGAGAGCATTGAACTTGGCATCGAGCGAAGCCAACGTAATGGAAAATGATTGCAATTATTGCATAATGACCATGAGATTCAGATCAAAAGCTAGAGTAGGAGCATTCATTAGAATAGGCGAACGAGGCGGACCCACTTGAGGAGTAACACCCGCATTTGGATTGGCATAACTAAAATTCGGATGCATGTGGTTGCTTCGATGATAAGGAGAATTTTAATCCGGTGGACAAGCAAAAGGCGGCTTAGCAACACCGAGTATCACTTGATACCCTTGAACCCCATATACTTCCTCCGATTGAGGAATATAGAAAGAGGGATTTGATGGACAATACATGGTATCATGACCAACTATTCCACACGACACACACGGGGGATCTGGGCTTGGGCTAGACAACTTAGCGATTTGAACCTCCATAGACGCTATTTTATTTTCCACCTCAAGCTCCTTAGGGGAAGAAGCTTCACTCACTTCATTGGCATTAGAATACATCGACTGAGAAGATTTATGTTGAGAGTCTTCGGCCAAAGTAGTGAAAGTCTTGAGAACCACTTGAGGAGGTTGATCCTTCATATTACCCACCCACCCACCTACCCCGCCGACGTATCCACCATATATTGGAAATATGGGTCCAAAGCCTCATAGAAAGTTTGAATTAGAAGTTCCTTTGGTATATGATGATGTGGACAACTCATGAGAAGATCTTGGAAACGAGCCCAAGCAGAATGAAACGGCTAATTTTTCATTTTATTAAATGAGATAATCTTGATCCTCAACTCGGTCATCTTTTTATTGGAGTAATAATGATCCAAGAATGTCGCCGAAAGACTGTCCGATGTATGAATTGAATTTGAAGGGATACATAAACCATGACAAATCCTTATCTTGGAGAGCATACAAAAAACATCAGAGTTGAAGATGCTCTAAACTCATCATATTTGGTTGGTGGAAACTCGGGACTTGCCACAACAATTGTCGAAGGAATTAGAGAGGATCCTCTTTAGCAAACCCGTGAAAGATCGGAAGCCGAGCAAAATCAAGCGAATAGATATCAATAGCCATAACCTCGGGATGAAGGAATACTCAAGAAAAAATAGTTGCCCCCACAAAGGCTTTGCTAACCTCTCTCATAGCGAAAATGGGAGGAGCATGTTCGGCATTGGGACTCATACCTCCAAACAAAGAAAACGGATTGGGAGTGCCCTCATGAACATTATTGTCATCACCTCCATAACCCGAAACACCACCATTACTGTTAAAACTTCCATTTGGAGCATGATTAAAATTATAAGCATGAGGACCTCCATACAGGCCGGGAATCGGAATTTGGACACCAACATTCCCAATTGGACCAACAATGCTTCCATTATACATATTCAGATAAGTATTGGGAGCACCATAACCTCCATACGGGCCATTCATACTCATGAAGCCGTTATACCCAACATGATTTGCACCATGCCCTCCCATGTTGGGTCGACCATTGCCTTGAACACCATTGGCAATGTGGTTTGCACCATGCCCTTCCACGTTACCAAAACATTTAAAACTCATCCCCCTCCCAACATGGTTTGCACCATGCCCTCCCACGTTGGGAATGTAACCTCCATTACCATAAGGATTGGAAACTTGTACGTTACCCTGGGGTGGGCCCATGACATGTCCATGAGTGGTAAAACCACTCCCTTGAATTCTTATAGCATGGTTGGGAGGGGCCATGGGATTTGGAGTCAAAATCCCGGGATTATCACTTGGTGTGGAGGGCTCGTCATGAACAATGTTCTCGGGAGTGCTAGACCTTTGAGGATCATGGGCCCGTGGATTGAGAAATGGGCTGGTAGTGGGAAGATTATTCGTCATATCTTGATTCATAGCAAGGGCACATTGTAAATGCCTTAATTGCTTGGGATTCGGAATGTAAGGAGCTAAATCGTACCCAAGGGTTCGACGACCTTGCATACACTTAATGAAAGCATCAAATACGAAATAAAGCTAGAAACACAAAGAAACTACAAGCAAATCGAAAACCTTAACCAAGCCGAGTCGCAACGGCACCATTTTGTTTTGTTGATTTTTTGTGGTGATGAAAATATAAGGGGTTCATGGCTTGGTATTATCGTAATTCAATTGCTATTATGAATCGATGGGTTTTTAGCTTGTTAAAATTAAAGGAAAGCATAAATAAATGGAAATAAATGAAAATAAACTAAGATTATGATAAACAATGGAAATAAACTAAGTATATGAACGTAATTGCAAGTATTTCGGATGCCTCTAGCGTGTGCCTTATTGAAATTGCAAGAAGCAATAAAAAGGAAGGAAACAACAAGGTACAAGCATGAAAACCCAAAGTACAACTACGCATGCATGATCATAAAAATCTAAATAAAGCAAATCAATGAAAATCGAAAGCACCAATAAAAAGAGCAATAAAAGCTGACGTGAAAGTTTAAATCTTTTCGAAAAATAACAGAAACGAAGAGTAGATCTTAGATTCAACATAAAACCATGCATGAAAAAAAAAACCAAAGCATATGAAATACTCAAAATAAAAATGATCAAGGACCCGATCTATGATCTTTGTGTGTCACCCACTTAGATTCCATAGCCAAATCAAAAAATCTAACAATAAATCTAAGAGTTAAGGAAAAATGCATAAATTGAAGAACAAGCTTGAAATTGAAGAATAAGGAAGAAAATAATGAAAGAAAGAGAATCCAAAAACTTGAATAAAATTACAATCAAAATAAAATCCAAGTAATGACTTGTATTCTTCTTGAGCTTACAAACCCAAGGAAAATCTTGAAACTAAATCTAAGATCTAGAGAGAGAAAATAAATCTAAAACTTAGAGAAAGAAATAAAAACTCAAAACTACAGAGAAAATAAATTCCAAGCACATGTAAGAGTTGGGAGGAGAGTGATTTTTTTAACTAATGAGAAATCTATCTATTTATACTAGGTTTAACTAAGGATAAATGGGTCAAAATAGCTTTAAAGGCTTGAGTTTCCCGGGTTTGACCAAGGTTGACCTGAAATGACCTGTGTTGATTTTGGCGCGACTTGTCAAGGCGTGGTCTAGGGCTGGAACGGGCATGCTCGGAAATGTTGGGTGCTGGCAGGCTTTGCTAGGCGTTGGCTTGCCTTGGCGTGCATTGGATTACGCTTGCATAGGGCGGATGTGCGCAGTGTGTGCGGGCGGGCTTCGACGGGTGCAGGCTGGCGGGCGCTGGTGTTGGCTGGCATGCGCGCGGGCACGCGGGAGGGCTTCAGCAGGTGGGCGCTGGCATGGGCTGGCATGCACGCGGGTGTGCGGACAGGCGCCGGGCACTGGCTTGCACTGGCGTGGGCTTGCATACACACTGGTGCGCGTATAAGCGTCGGGCACTGGCAAGCGCTGGCGTGGGCACGCTTTCCTTGACGCGGCTTGGCACGTCCTGGCGACCATTCCAGAATGTTTTGGTGTTTTGGAGCTAGTTTTTAGCGCGGAATTAGGCATGTCTTGGCGCATCCTAACACGAATTTAACTCATTAATTCACCTATTTTTCCTTCTTTAGTGCTTCTAACTTCAAGACCCGTCCATCTAATCAAACTTTATCTTCTTAAAAAAATGACCAATCCCAAGCGAGCCCGTTCTTTCACCTATGAAATAGGAATTTTGAACATAAAAACTCAAAAATCACACAACCCTCACCAATAACGCACCCATAAGATTCAAAACAATAAAACTAGAAAATAACCTAAAGAAACTCGACTCAAAACTACTATAAAAAATAATAACCCCTAATTAAAAGTACGAGAAAACACCACAATTACATGCAAAACAAACAAAAAGCTACTAGTTATGAGTTTATATATGATTTTAGTCGATCTATATTCAGGTCGCTCATTATCTCCATTCATTGCAACAATGCTTCATATTTGGCCTCATTGTTTGAGGCTTTGAACCCCAGTTTTACCGCAAAATATAAGTTCTCCACCTCTGAATTGGTGAGAACAATTCCCAACCTCTCTCCATTAACCATGGTTGATCCATCCACATGTAATAACCATACTTTCCGCTCGACCTCATCAACTTCGAGGCACGCCATCTCCTGTAACAAGTCAATTAGTACCTGTGCTTCGATCGTTGTTCTTGATTCGTATATTACCTCAGACTCTCTAAAGATTCATAGACTATTTTACCAACTACCTAGACATGTTAGGCTTGCTTAACACCTATTTTAGAGCTAATTTAGTTCTTACCCTAATCCGATGAACAAGAAATAAGGTCACAGTTTCCTTGCCGTGTAGACATCCTCTAACTCCGAGTAATTCTGCTCAGCGCCTCGCAACATCCTACTTATATAATAAATGGGTTTCTGACCTCCTACCTCTTCTCGAATTAGCAATGAGCTAACCGCGACCACCCCTTGGCATAAGTTTTGTCTATAGTGGATTCAGCTAGGTATTCCTTCAGTTTCTCAAGAGCCTCGGCTGCTTCATTTGTTTATTCAAATTTCGATCCTTTCCTCAAACTTCTGAAAAAGGAGAAACCCTTTTCAGCTGACCTGGAAATAAATTAGCTTAGTCCTGCCATCTAATACTTACACATCCCTCACAGTTTGGGGGTGGGGCATCTCCATCATGGCCCGCAACTTCTCTGGTTACTTTAATTCCTCATTCCATTACAAATGTCTCAATTTACCCAATCAAACACCAAAACAACACTTCTTGGGGTTTAACTTCATCCCATATTATCTTAAAATCATGAAAGCCTTCCTTAGATATTCCACGTGAGACTCTGGCTTCTTGATTTTTACTAATATATAATCCATGAACTCCTCTATTACTAGTCCCAACAAGTCTTTAAACATCTTATTTAGTAGCTTTTGGTAGATCGCCCTTGCATTTTTAAACCCAAACGGCATCGAGATGAAATAATACGTAGCAATTGAGGTAACAAAGCTTAATTTAGGCTGGTCCTTTAGTCCCAATGATATTTGATGGTATTCTTGCGATGCGTCCATCATTCTTAAAAGCCCGCATCCTGAATTAGTGATGATCCTTAGGACAAACCTTATTCAACTCGCAAAATCCAATGCACATCTACACTTGTCTCCAAGCTTCGTCATCATAACCACATTGGAAAAGTATTCCGGTAATTGGATCTCCCAAATATGACATGCCTTAAACATCTTCTGCACCTCCCCTTCTATCACCTTGTCCAACTCTACTCCGAAATGCCTCTTTTTTTGTCTTACTAGTGTTTCCTTGAGATCAGTTTTTTAATAATGTTGGGCGACCTTGGGGCGACCTCCAATAATTTATCATATCTGAAGGCGAATACGTCATAAGATTTCTTTAATAGGTCAACAAGCTCCTCATTTATATGATCTAGCATTTGGCTACCTATCCTCGTCACAAACCTCGGCCTACCATCTTCCGACTGAATCTCCATAAGTTCTTCATGAGGTTAGACAGATTATTCTTTCTCTCTTAGTTTATTTTCCTCTCAGTATGACCTCCTAAATCTCTCTACTTCTTTCCTTTTTTTCTTTTTCTCATTTCATTCCTTACAATTATCTGGTAGCAGGATCATTTGGTTTTATAATTCGATATTACTTTGCCGATCTTGTCCCCTACCGGATACTTTATGCCCATGTGGGAGGTAATTATAACCGCCTAAAACTCATTGAGGGTGGGTCTCCCTAGTATAATGTAGTAGATTGAACAAGCCTTGATGACCAAGAACCTTATCTTCTTCTCCACTCATACCTCTCCATCTCCCCAGATAACTAGCAAGACTACTTTTCCTTATGTGATAATCTGCATCATGTTAGAAAGCCTACACCGACATTTGTACTAGCTCCATCTTTATCTTAGGGTTCATTTGCTCTAATCACTCATAATATACGATATTGACCAAACGTCCATTGTCCATGAACACCATTCCCACATCATACTTATCTATCTCTTCCCAGATTACTAGTGCGTCATTATGATATACATGCATTCCTTGCCTTTATTCTTGGTAAAAATAAATAATTGGTCTTATAGACGGGGGTCGCCTATTTATGGCAGCTACCTCGTAAGGTCCATGTCAAGCTACCTCTGTATATTATTTTCTTTCATTGTTTGAATCTCCATATATTGTCCCACCATTAATCATGTTGGTTCTTCTCCTATTGTTGCCAATGTCTCCCTTGTTCTCATGACTCCCATTCTCTTATGGTCTACTTTATCCCTCTATTCATGATTCTGGGGGACCCCCTGGAGGAGGTCTGAGGAGTGTCTACCTCTGCTCCTAAGGTGCTCTATCCTGGTAGATAACCTCCTTCATGTCTCTAACATTAACTAATATATCTATCTCCTCCCTTAAATGTCATCACCTCTAAGTAGAATGTTTGTAATTACTATGGAACTTGAAAAAGAATTGGGATTCTGGGTTAGTAGGTATCTCTGCATAATCCCTTAAATGTCATCTCCTCTCAATTATCGTTCAATGATGAATGCCTCTTGTACGGTTGCCCTCTTTTTGCTGCTCGAGTCAATTCCAATCCATTATTGCTGATGGTCCCTCCTAATATGATCTCTTCTGGTCTGTTCATAAGAATTGCGTTGATCAGTTTTTTGATCAACCCCTTGTTATTGTTGCAGGCCTAATGCTTTGTAAGTCCTCCCATTCCTTAGTGCATAGATTAATCTTTTTCTATCATGTCACCTTTGTGGGGTTATGTTTCCCCCAACTCCCTTACTCTTCTCGCCTTCTTCCTTTGGTTTTCGGTATTTTCTTACCAACCACTCCATCTCTGGCCATCTGCTTATTTTTGGCCTTTGGTGGTAATTGTATGCCTACAGGGAGCGTCATTTTTCCCAAATATCCATCTTTCCCTAGCTATGTGAAATTTAGAACTCGTGGTGTTATGTTTCTTCACTTCATGATTGTTTTTGGACGATTCTTAATTCTTTTTCTCAAGGACTCATTGTCTCTCATATTCTGACAGACGATGCCACTTGATGCGACAAAAAAGGTTGGTTCACCAAGAAAGAGATCGCAACTTCTCGAATAAGTTTCTCAGACTCCAGCGACCTGTAAAACAAAACCTAAGCTGGACAGGCTCGGTGGAGGCCCTCTGATGCTTAAGTCAATATCTGTATAAAGTGGAAAACAAGAGATATTATGAGAAAGAAGGAATAACCAACTTCGAATAGAATTGAGGCATGGGTCCTCTTTATATAGAGTAGAGACGTGTTCCCCAGTCAAGGGTTCGAATCTCCTATTCAACCTCTATTACCTTAATAAACCAATTATTCAAAATTAGAATTCTCGTCTTTATACTAAATAACCATAACAGTTAGTACTCTCACCACTTTGTTAAGTTACCATAATAACCATAAGTCATAAAAACCTTTACCATACCTCCAGCCCCATGGGGCCAACACCATGACCATATTAGATCGTCGAGACCCATACCAGTACTATATCAACTTGTCAGGGCCCATACCATTATCATATCAACTCGCCAGAGCCTATTATCATATTTCTCCCCTCATAGAACCGAATTCATCCTTCATCAACATGATCAAAGAACAGAAAATATATCTAATATTTAAAAAAAAATATCCATCTCATAAAGCACCCCCTTATTTACCAATATATTTCTCTTTCTAGAAAATGTGCATGCTGATATGAACATCTGATGTCATATCAATTACATACATTGATGTGTATGTTGTACCATACACTCGCAAATGGGAAGAATAATCGATATTTATTTATGTTGTGATAAATATTAATATTTTGTTGTAATAAGATTTCATTTTTACTTTGATAAATGTACATTTTTCAAAATGGAGATGAGCATGTAAAAGAGTTGAATATATATCTCTTTTCTGGTAAATGTTCACCTTCATTGTCATAAATATCTTTCTCCATTATGATAAATATCAAATGTTCGTTGTGATAATTGTACATTTATCTTAATCATATCCATTATGATAAAGATAAATCTAAATTGTGATAACTGTACATTTATCTTAATGGAGATGAACACATAACAAAGGTACAATCAGTCATACTAATATCAGTCTTTGTTGTAATAAATGTCCATCTTTGTTGTGATAAATGTTCATCTATATTGTGAGAAAGTTTGACACATGAGTCTATGTTCTTAGGTATACTCAAGTATACCTAATAATTTGCCCACATTCACACAAATTTCAAGCAAAACCGATGGTGTTTATTATTTTTTCTAGATGATCAATGTACTACACTTGATTTATTAATTGTCATTGAATAGTACCAGAGTGGATTATTATTATTGTTATTTTATTTTTTTTTGATCAAAATGTAAAATTTTATAGATCAAAAATGGGCATTACAAAGTAGGCAATACAAATATGCTGGGCATACCCAGGTGTACATCAACGATAAGCTACAAATCAACCTCCCCTAGCTACATGTTCGAAATGAATTAAGACATTGGGATTCAAAATGAACATGGTCTTGTATACTTGTGTTTCAATCTTAAAAATGATGTAGGTCACTTGTGGGGACAGGCCTTCAAAAATTTCCTGGTTCCTTGCGGTTCAAATGTGTTATACGATGCATGCTAGAGCAATGCGCTTAGTCTTGTCGTGCCAAGTGGTGCCCCTTCCCTCTTTCTTGATCCACTTCAAGGTGCTGGCAATAATCGACATAGATCGTCTGATGCCTATCTATTCCCGAATGCCCCTCCAAGTTATCCCGGTAAAGCTGCACTCAAAGAAGATGTGCTGCACAGATTTGCCCACACGGCCACAAAATATACAAGCCTTGTCAATGACAAGGTAGTGCAGTTGGTCCCTCGTAAGTAGCCTTTGTTTGATGCCGAGCCACAAGGTGAAAGCATTTATTGGGGTGATGCAAGCATTCCAAACATCGGCAGCCTAGTGCTTGGTAGTTTCGGTGTCCCGAAAGTAATCATAGGCCTTGGCAATGCTAAGACCATTCCCACTGTCCCAACTCTGATTTTTTTGAATTGTAGCCTCGAAAGTCCCTTCCCGCTGGCAAATATTGTACCTTTGAAGCAAACTTTTGAGTAATGGCGAGTCCTCCCGACCCGAAACCCATTTCCAAAGAGTGCATTTCATCAAGTAAATATTATGCACCAAGCGGACCCAAAGAGTGTCTTTGTTTTTGTGAATGTTCCACAAGGATTTGGTCAACAGAGCCTCATTCCACACTTTTATACCTATAAATTCGAGACCCCCATCGGATTTAGGAAGGCATACTTTGTTCCAAGCAACCGGAGCACTTTTAGAGTTCCAAAGAAAATTGTGGCATAACTTGGTAATTCTATCAATGACCCCCGTCGGAAGGGGGGAAATGATAGCCAAAAACATTCAACACCTTGCAGTACCGATCAGATAAGTTCAGCCCGTCCCACGTAGGAAAGAGAAGATGCAATCCATGCATTGATATAAGGTGCGATCTTGTTAATAAAGGGCGCATAGTGCATTGGCCTCAGTTTGTGCACCGAGAGTGGAATGCCCAAGTAGCGAAAAGGCATCGTGCCAAGTGGGATGCCCGTTATTCTCTGGATCTACTCAAGTTCCTCCCCACAATTGTCATCGTATAAAGGTCTAATTTCATAACATTCATGCTGAGCCCCGACTTATCGCTGAAATTGGAGAGACGCTCCATAAGAATACGTACCGATGTTGGATCGCCCCTCACCATGAGCATAAGATCATTGGCAAAATCTAAGTGGGTTATACGGTTTGCCTCACACCTCGGGTGAAATTTGAAATTAGGGTTGGCCGTGAAAATATTCAAAGACCTCGAAAGCTATTCGATGCATAGAACGAACAAGAAAAGAGAGAGTGGATCGCCTTGACTCAAACCACGTTTCCCCTCAAAGATATCATGTAGGCACCCATTAAGCAAAATGGAATAAGAGGTGGTGGTCACGCATTCCATGACCCTTCTGACAAACTTTCTCGAAAAATTAAGCCCCTCAAGAATGTATTTAAGAAAGCCCCAACTGACTAAGTCAAATGCCTTTCGAAGATCAATTTTTAGAATGCACCGGGCGGATACCTATTTGATCCGATGATATTTCCTCAAAAGCTCTTGTGCCAAATGAATATTTTCAAACATACTGCGCCCCTCCACGAATGTAGTTGAGCTTGGTCCATGATTGAGCCCAAAGTGGATCCAAGTCTCGCCGCCAAAATCTTTGAGATCACTTTATAAGTAGCATTGCAGCATGCAATAGGGCGGTAGTCCCCGACAAAACATGGTCAATCCGATTTAGGAATCATTGCAAAGATCCTGTGATTTATTTTCTTTAGCAGATGACCCGATTTAAAGAATTCATGCACTGCCTAACAAAACTACTCACCCACTGTATGTCACGCTTTTTTGAAGAAAGTCAAAGTGTACCCATCAGGACCTGGTGATTTCTCTTCACTGATACTGAACAAGGCTGCCTTAATCTCATCGTCCTAGACAGTGTTAACCAAGAGCTCGGATTGATCGGGGGATATCATAGGGCTGCTTTTGAGGATGGTGGGATCAGTCGATTGGCGAGGGGAAGACGTGCCGAGCAACTTCTCGTAAAACCCTAAAAACTCCTTTGCAACTTTATCTTTTGAAGAGGTAAAGGACCCATCGTCGCGTTTAACCTTGACAATATGATTTCTTCTCGTATTTCTCTTCACAAGGCTGTGAAGAAACTTAGTTCACTTGTCACTAAATCTGAGGTGCATTCTTTTGGCTTGTTGATAATAGAAATATCTCTCCGCCTCGCCGAGACAAGTGGCCTCCTTTCGCACAGTGAAGACTTGGTCTCTAAGGTCTTCATCACTAGGTGAGTCATGGAATTGTTGCTTGACAAGTTTGAGAGCCTTGTTTGCCCTCTAGCATATGTCGCATGACGGGGAGTTCAATATCCCGAGCTGTCATCCTTATCTTAGCACTAACGACTAATGAGCGTAAGGCATATCTGAGAAAATATGGCTATAAATAAATGTCTTCTGAAAGGATTAATTATTTAGAAAAAGTTATATGACTCATTTTAGGCAATATTATTCTTTGTTTTCATGTCAGCATCCAAATCATCTTTTGCTACACAGAAAAAATAGTGAATTCAAAATTTTGAAAGAAATTAGGGTTTAATTTGGTATGATGCTTCACATTTTCAATGGCAGAAACCTGAATGATCTAAAGCACATAATATTCACCGAAACTAGTGTTAGTGTTAGAGAGGATAACAAGATAATATTTTGTAACAGGGTTCTTTTAATCATTGATCCTTGGGCAACACTCTTGGCAGGCTGGTCTAACGGATTATCCGTTAGTCTGAAATTTCATACCGCTACATTATAGTAAAAAAACCAATATATTATAGTAAATAATTAATACATCATAATACAAATACCAATACATCATAACACGGGTCATATATTTATGAAAAACTAATACTTTGAGTACAAAAACCAATACATCAAAGTTCAAAAACTAATACATTATAGTATCGGGTCAGATGGCCTAACAGGTCATGACCCGTCAATTTGGCCTAACGCAAGTATTTTCCTTGATCCTTTATATTTAAGGTCGACCATGTAAAAAGAAAAAATAAGTATAGCTCTTTGTATCTATATTGGATTCGTATTCAATAAGTATATGTAAACACTTTTTTTTTCAAATCTTGGATCACGTTAGATTCTGTTTGAAAATTTCATTCAGAGTTGAAAAATTTTCACATCATGTTTCCAGGGTTACAATTGATACGACATCAAAAACTGACTTGACTATATATGGTAAGAAAGTAACGAAATGGGTACAAGGTTCTAGGTCCCGACGAATATGGTAACAAGGTTTTATGGTTATTATGGAATTATGGAAAGTACGAATCCAAATGTGAGAATATTTTCTAATTATGGAAATTGGGTATAGTTAGGAGATTTAATTCCATCTTATGAAGAAATCATATTAGTTGGTGGAGAAGTCTATCTTATAAATAGAGGATTCAAGCTCTTATTTCATAACTTCAACTTTAATTAA
Source organism: Phtheirospermum japonicum (assembly GCA_014905375.1). Lineage (NCBI taxonomy): Eukaryota > Viridiplantae > Streptophyta > Magnoliopsida > Lamiales > Orobanchaceae > Phtheirospermum > Phtheirospermum japonicum. Next base: position 928,652 of record BMAC01000077.1, read on the forward strand.
CTTCAGTTCTCATGAACCATAGAACTCACAATTTTATGGGGAATACTTCCTTCACCTTCAATTATCATGGATCATGGAGTTCTTATTTATGGACTTTATGGGGAAATAAAGAGGCGAGCTCTTATACAAGATATGGGAACCCTAAATTGGGAACACGTCTATTGTCTCTTGTCTATACAAAGAGGACACATGCCTCACTTCTACTCTAAATTGATTTTATATCCTACGTTTTGAGCTCTCATATATCTCTCTCGATAAATATCTGACTTAGTCATTGGAGGGACTACACCGAGGTTGTTCGACTTGGGTTCTATTTTGAAGGTTGATCAGGTCGCCACGAGCTTTATGTAAGGCTATGAGGTCGCTTAGCATATATTTTAGGTCATTGCTTTCTTTTCTTGGTGAACCAATCTTTTTGATCACATAAAGTGGCGCCTTCTGTGAGAAATAGGGACATCGAGTACTTGGGCGAAAGACGTGTGTTTTAGACTAATTGATCAAACGACCTTAACGAGGCATCAGAAATCGAGATAAGTATTTATTTTTCTTTATTTTAAAATCAAGAATATTCAAATTGGGAGTCAAGCGTGTTACACCAATGGGTAACAATGATTATGATTGGGAGTGTTTAAATAGAGATATGAGTGTGGTTTAATACTTGACTAGGGGGACTTATTTGATTTTATGTGGTTTAAGATTATGGGGATATGCGTATGGTTTATTTGATTCTATATGGGTTAATGGGGATATTTGTATGGTTTGTTTGATTTTATATGGCTTAATGGGGATATGCGTATGGTTTATTAGATTCAATATGGCTTAATGGGGATATGTGTTTGGTTTTTTTGATTTTATGGGGTTCAGTTCTTAACTGAAGGGACTTATTTGATTTCTTAATCTCTCTAGAAAATATGAATATATTTTAATGTGGTTTAATTTGATTAATATGGTTATACTGTATATTTAACATGGTTTGTTTGATCAATTTGGCTTAATATTATTTATTTAGTCTGATATTATTTGGATTAAATGGTTTATTTTATTTGGTTTAATGGATTTATATGGGGATTATTGTTATGGTATATGGTTTTGTATTGATGTTGATTTTGAAGTGTTGATTTATTTTGTTGCCTGAAATCTAAGGCGATGAGATCGCGTGTCCAAATATTTAAGGAGATTGGATAGTGGAGTTTTGCTACCGAAAAATAAAAAGGTAGCGCGTTTGGATATTAAAGGGAAGGTAAAATTTTCCTATGGCATCAATATGACTACGTATCAAGTACGCTTATCTAAGGGAGGGTTTTCTATATTCTTTATCTACCTTACTTGATTTTTTATTTCAATCGGCTAAAACATGAAGAATTAGCTAATTTATTTGTTTTAATACCATTTAGATTTATATGGTTTATGGTTTATGAGTATGATTTTATGGTTATTGGAAAACGGCAATACTTGATTTAATTTGTAATAGATATGTTTGATTAACTTATTCCTTCCTTGGTTGGATTTGTGCCTATGTGAATATGTTTGATTAACATGTTCTTTTACTTGGTTGATTACGAGTCTATATGAAAATATTTGATTAATATATTTTTTGCTTATTTTACTGGGTCCATGTGAATATGTTTGTTGAGTATGGTTATATGGTTGTTGGATTCTGAAGAAATTAATAATAGAAAAATATCTGGAGCAAATGCTCTGTAGTTCTTATTATTTCCGCTCAAATGTTTACAAGAAAATTTGCGCACATTTTATAAGCGTGGATTGGACAATTAACTTTTGCGTACTATACTAAAATGACACCATTTTGCCAACTACCAAACAATCTATTGGAAACGGACACGTACACCAACATTGTCCATGCTGTGACTTCGGCTTTATTATCAACAGTGACCTTAACCTGCGACATCACTTTTATTCTTGCGACCATAGCTATGACCTCATGCGACCTCATTACATAGAACAATATATGGTTGGGGGACTAAGTGGTTTTCTTGGTCCCCTCTGGTATGATTATGTTGGTGATGCGACCTAGTAGCTTTCTTTGCTCGCATTATTTGAAGATGGAGGACTGAGTAATTTTCTCGGTCACTTGTGATCTAATATGGACTATGGTATGGGGTCTCTGCGGACTAAAGTCATGGTATGGTTATTAGCCTATGGTCATTATGGCAATTTAGCGAGAATTCTAATATCTATGGTAACTTAGCATAAAGGAGAAACCCGAATTCTAAATCGATGGTTATTCATGGTATTGTGACCTTATATGAGGGCTCATGGTTAACAAGTTTATGGTTATAATAAGGCGATACTTAAGTAATGTTTCAGGGTTATGGTTTATGATTAGGGTATGAAATGACTTTTTGGCCGACCTGTTTTAGGTCGAATAAGTGATTTATGTTTTTTCGACCAAAGTATTTTAGGTCGGATAAATGAAATCTTTATTTTTTATATTCTACCTGATTTCGTACCTCAATCAGCTAGAATGTGGGGGACTAGCTGATAAGATATCAAAAATCGACTCGACTATATAAGGTAAGAAAGTAATGAAATGGGTAGAAGGTTATAGGTCCCGGCGAATATGGTAACAAGGTTTTATAATTATTATGGAATTATGAAAAGTAAGAATCCTAATATGAGAATATTTTTAAATTATGAAAATTGGGTATAATTAAGATATTTAATCCAATCTTATGATGGAATCATATTAGTTTGTGGAGAAGTCTATATAATCTTATAAATAAGGGATTCAAACTCTTATTTTATAACTTTAACTTTAATTAACTTCAATTCTCATGAACCATAGAACTCACAGTTTTATGGCGAATACTTCCTTCACCTTCAATTATCATGCATCATGGAACTCTTATTTGCGGACTTTATGGGGAAATAAAGAGGCGAGCTCTTATACAGGAGACGAGAGCCCTAGATTGGGAACACGTCTCTTGTCTCTTGTCCATACAAAGAAGACACAAGCCTCACTTTTACTCTAAGTTGATTTTATATCCTACATTTTGATTTCTCACATCTCTCTCGACAAATATCTGACTTAAGCATTAGAAGACCTACGCCAGGGCTGTTCAGCTTGGGTTCTATTTTGCAGGTTAATCAGGTTGCCTGGAGCTTTCTAGAAGGCAGTCAGGTCGTCTAGAATATATTTCGGGTCATTACTTTATTTTCTTGGTGAACCAATCTTTTTGATCACATCAACAATCAAAAGCACGCATCTTTTACTTCCAATGGTTGGTTTAAATCTAGTGCGGTGTCAGGTTTGCTGCCTTTCTCTTGGAATTGAACTTTTGATGATTTTCAGTCATCCACATTCAAATAAGATGTTTATGGTTACTCCTTGGTATCAGACCATTTTATATTATTTTAGTTTTCCTCCTTTCTATAAGTCAATATATTGTATTTCTCTTTTGTTTATATGTAACTTGTTTCAGATTACCAAGTCTGAGTTATTCGTCCACAACATGAAATGGATCCTAATCATCTTCGACACCTCCATCATACCCCGCTGAATAACCAAACTTATAGCACTAGGTTAGCATCATTATTGAATTGACAATTTTTATGGTTAATGGTGTCTAGCTATATTATTTAAGTTGGATTAAATAGCAAATGAGTTTTTTTTTCTTTTGTCGAATGCCCTAAGGAATATTTACCTTTACTAACTCTCTATTGATATACAAAACATGGAGTATTGTATTTTTGCATATTATAATTATTATAAATGAATTCACTTCAAAAGAAAAAAAAAGATTACCGAGGGATATACTGAAAGAGTTTTCGCTCGAGGGAAATATCATTGGGTTTATTCCTGGATAAATAATCTTTCGGCGAGTCTCTCAATATATCAATACCAATGTTTATCATCACTATTAACGAGTGAAATACAGAGGGAATCAATCCCTCGGTAAAATGCATATGCACATAAAAAAAATTAAAAAAAAAAGGATTTTGATTTCCCCACAATAAAATAAGGAAAATAAAAAAACCTTGGTTAAAAACCGAAGGACATTCAAATTCCCTTAGTGTTTTGTGACGAAACTCAAGATCCCTCGGTTTTTCAATATATATATATATATATATATATATATATATATATATATATATATATATAGAGAGAGAGAGAGAGAGAGAGAGAGGGGATTAGGTTCAAATGAGAACCATGTCCTTATATGTGAACCTAGGGTCAAATATGGGTCTTAGATCTAATTAAATGGATGGATCAGATTTTTTATGTATTTCCTTATTTGATTAAAAGTATTAGGATTGTATAATAAAAGCACTGCTGGTGTATATAACTAAAATATCAATAAAGCACTGTGATTTTATAATAAAAGCACTGATGGTATATAATAAAAGCACTAGTTCGCATGTTCACATATAATGATATGGTTCACATTTGAACCCACCCCTATATATATATATGATATAATGTCATTTTGTAAACTTAAATTGTAAATAATATGACGTTAATATATAATTTTCATCGAATGTACTTTTATTGATTGATATATCATGTTTATTAATAGTATGTAAAATATGATCGATCTTAATATATTGTTCCTAAGGATCGATTGAATCAAATTGCATATGTAACTAATGTAATCCCATTATTTATTTAAATATATTTACATGGTTGCTTTCTTGGTTTAGAATCACAAAAGATTACCTATTGATTGGTAATCTCATTTTTTTTATTTATTATTATAATTTTTAATACCAAAACATGAGGGACTTGGAATTCCCTCACTAAAAATCCGAGTGAATTCAAAAATCCCTCAATAAGAAATCGAGGGAAATTAAAGTTCCCTGGTTTTATGTAAGGTAATTAATATTCCCTTGATTTTTTTGTTTAAAAAAAACTAAAAAAAAAAAAGGTAATGATGACATTAATATATAATTCTCATCAACTGTATTTTCTAATATATATATATATATATATATATATATATATATATATATATGTATGTATGTATGTATGTATGTATGTATGTATGTATATATAGATATAGTATGTATAATACGATCGATCTTATTATCTACTCTTAAGGATCGACTGAATTCCACTGCATATGTAATTAATGTAATCTCATTATTTTCTAAAAGATATTACATGATTGTTTTTCATGTTTTAGATTCACCAAAAGAAAAAAAAAACTAATCGATCGATAATCTTATTATTTTTTTAAAAAAAGAGAAAAAAATCGAGGGATATTGATGTCTCTCACAAAAAATCGAGGGAATTCAAAATACTTTCATTAAAATCGAGGTATAGTCAAATCCCCTTAGTTTTTAAGAGAATGATTTTGGATTCCCTCGGTGTTTTGTGAGGGAATTAAAATCCTCGGTATAAAAAAGACCAAAAATGTAATAACATTAATATAACTAATATAATGTCATTATATTCACTTAAAGTGTAATTAATATGACGTTAATATATAATTCTCATCGACTGTATTTTTATTGATGCATACATTTTGTAATATTAATAGTATCTATGATACGATCAGTCTAATTACACTACACTTATGGATCGATCGAATGCAACTTCATAAGATATTAATGTGATCTCATTATTTTTTAAGTTATTACATATTTTCTTCCGTGTTTTAGAATAAAAAAAATACTAATTGTCGGTGATCGCATTATTTTATATTTTGTTAAGAACAGGAAAAAAAGAGGGATTGAATTCCCTCACAAAAAATCGAGGGATTTTGAATCAACGACTGCACCAAAATCAATGAGGTAAGTTTAATTGATTTTTTTTTTATTTTTTACTTTTATGTTTTTTTTATTGTGTAATTTTTATTTTATTACATAATTAGGGTTCAATTATGTATTTTTAAATTTACATTCGGGATTGATTAAGAGTTAATTATATAATTAGTATTAAATTAGGGTTTAATTATGTAATTATTATTCAAATAGGGGTTGATTATATGATTAGCGTTTAATTAGGGGCTTATTTTATAACTTGATTTGAATTTGGTGTTTTTATATAATTTGAGTTGGTTAGGGGTTTCGGGTTCAATTTATTTTAATTAACTTAAATTCAGGTTTGATTAGGGATGTATTATGTGATTATGGGTTAATTACATAATCAATGTTCAATTAGGGATCAATTATGTAACTAGTGTTCAATTAGTGATTCAGGTTCAATTAAGTAAAATTGAATTAAATTAGAATTAATTTGGTAATTATTGTTCAATTAGGGGTTGATTATATAATTAGGATTGAATTGGGGGTTTTTTATATAATTTGAGTTTAATTAGGGGTTTAGGGTTTGATTAGGTATAAACGAATAAAATCAGAGTTAATTAGGTAATTAGTGTTCAATTAAGGGTTAATTGTATATTAGGAATGAATTAAGGTTTTTTAAATATTTTTTAGTTCAATTAGGTATAATTGAACTAAATTGGGGTTAATTGGATAATTAGTGTTCAATTTGGGTGGACATGCACCACGATTTGCACAAACCGGCCAAACTACCGATTCAAAATGGAGGTCAATCGTTCAATTAACCGTTGACCACGGTTTGAATCAGAATAGCCATTAAGGTGGTCCATCTTCAGTTTCTGTTAATTAAAAACCATGAACCGGTAGTTTTGACAATTAAAAAATATTATCATTAGGCTAAACTGGCAGTTCGAACCGATGGTTAAATCGTAGTCAATGTTGCCATTAGTGGTGGTCAGAATTGTTGTTGATGATCAATGGTGCAGATCAAGTGAACGTTGCTTCAAACCACCAGTTTGAATCAAAATCGTCCGATTTTGCAACATGTGGTTTTTTTTCAACTCCTAAAATAACTAGCCTTTCCCAATTCATTTTTCTTACACTAATCTCTCATCTCCTCTAAAACTCCTATTCTACATTACTCTTATTTGAAAGTTTTGTGATTTATTAAGCTTCAATTATCAAGTCTTCATCAACTTCAAGTTTTAAATTTACTATTTTTACTTCTAAACATATTTCTTACGTTCCAGTTAATTATGATTTTTTAATCCTACTCTAGCTTACAACTCTTTCCTATTTTTAATTTAAACTATATAAAGAAGGCAAGCCACGGAGGTCTATCCGACTCTTCTCATTCTCGTCGATCCGATAAGGGGAAGAGCATAGCACTTAATGATGATGTCAATGTCCATCCTTTTTCACAAGTAAATTCTCCTTCAGTCGATGATTATAATCCCAATCTCATCGACATTACCAAATATTGGAGTGATACCGACTTTGATCAAACTTATCAAGCCACCGCCACCATTGTTGGTGAAGAAATGTCTAAGCAAGAGGAGGTGGAGCACGACCATTCACCTCCAAATACTCATGCTCGGGAATATTATTCTCGATCAATAAGGAGTTAAAATCTGACATTTTTAAATTTCACTTTGAAAAGGTGGATATCTCGCAGCCCGCAAACGAGTTGCCCCTTGAAGATGAAAAAAAAAAGAAAAAATAGGTCTATGTCAGTTGCAACTATTATAAAGAAACTTACCAATTCCTAGAAGGAGGAGGATATAGGAATATGCACAACTATCTCAACAACAAATATTTCAACAAAGCCGGTATCAATAAGACTCAAACAAAACTACTCGGAGGATAAGTAATAATGAGATCCTCTTCATTATGTACATATTATGAAGCCACGTACAGAAAAGAATTATCTAAGTTTGTTATTCTTGTATGTCTCTTCCTTTGAACTTTGCCAATAATGATTTATATGAAAAAATTTCTCAATTTTTTTCAATACCACTGGAGTGATCTCGAACACACTGTTTTCTACAAATTTTTTGAGGATCGCCCACAAGAGAATGGGATCGATCATAGTTCGGTGAGTTGACTCAAGTTGAATCTCATGAGAAAGACTAATCAGAAGTTATTTTTGTATTTGAATCGATAAAGATAAATAAGTAAAAGCTAAGCTAAACACACTATAAAATTTTGAGGTATTGAGTTTTTAACAACTAAGAAGATAGTTTAAATGACGAAAAATGAAATCGAAGACTTTGAAAATATCAATAAAAAAGGTTATAGGGATCTAAACTCGTCTCCACAATCAATTGACAAATTTTCAAACACTTAATTTATGAATTGGGGTTGCTAATCCCAATTCCTAATTAAACACCCAATAATCACCAAATTATGGTTCTTAACTTCTCCAAATTCATAAACTCTAACCTAAAAGAATAAAGAGATGCAATAACATAAACTAAGAATAATCATGAACACAATTAACCCACTAAGAAATCCAAATATAACAAGCCATAATAAAAGCAAGAAAATAGAACATTAAAATACAACAAATGCAATATAGGGAAAATAAAACCAAAACTATTTCAAATAAGTCAAATAAGGTGCTATTCTTCATATACAAACCTAAAAAGGTCATTCTACAGTACAAGTCAACTACATGCTCAAAATGGCTAAACCCATTTGCTTTTCCACTATCACCTTCATCTAACATGCCAAAAGAGGAAATAAACTCCATAGATGAACAAGAACAATCTTTAAAGAGAAAATGGGTTTAATAAGAGAACAGAGCAAAAACTAATATCCAAGTAACACATTACACATGACATCAATTACTACGATCGATCCATGAACTCTACAAAAGAACAAACAATAGACAAGAACTAGAACAATTATCCACAACAAGGATTATCCATAATTGGACAAAAGATTATACAATATATTAAGTGTTCATCCACAATCTAAGAAATGAGAAATGTTCCACATTTTATTTCTAAAACTTGAAGAAAATGAAAAGGGGGTGAATAGAGTGGAGATGAGATGATAAGGATGAGATGTGAGGAGATGAGAACAATGATATGAGGATGTGTGGTGAGGTTATAGGATGAAAGGAGGGCAAAATAGTTATTTTGTGGCTGAGAAGGGCCATTTCGATGGTCAAAACAGAAGCTCTTGTTTATGGAACATCGATCGATGGTTGGTCGACGGCCGATTGATGGTGCAGATCATGTGTAGTCAGGAGGCTTTTTGAGGGTTCTAATATCCTAATCAGCGCCGGATAACTAAATATGAAATGTAGCCCTACCTCCTGGATATGATTTGGATTTAGAAATATTCAATTTGAGGTTTTGTGGAGAGAGTTATAGCCTCCATACCAAGAACTACCACATCAGGGAACTCTGTAAAATGTTTCAACTTCAAGATGCTTTTTACCATTATAAACATCTGAAATGAGAAAAGTGGTATAAAAAAAGTTGTAGATAACTCTTTAGGTTTCCAGTGGTATTATATACAAGAAAATGGAATAAAAGGTCACAGAGTTATGCTCGTATTACGGAAATCACTACATCGAATGAGCGAATGCAAGGATCAACAATGCAAATGGCCACATTTCTCGTTGTTTTCACTCGATTTTCGCACCATGAATTCGTCGACATATGTTAATGAAATAATCGAGATTAGCTCATCGTTCAAACTCGACCGGGGCATGCTTTGATTGTCCTTTGACCAATAAAAACAAAATAATATATAAAAAATCCACAAAAATAAGAATAAACACGAAAAATACTAAAAAGTCAAAACAAACAACAAAAATGCAAAATAAGCCAAATTGACCCAAAACATGATGAAAAACATGCAAAACACACAAAATAAGATGCAAAAATAAACATATATATATATATATATATATATATATATATATATATATATATATATATATATATATATACACCCACACACTTAACTTGTATTTTGTCCTCAAGCAAAACTATCATAATCATAAATAATTTTACACTCTAACCCCAATAAGAAACATGGCACATGAAAAATGAGCACTAAATGATTATATTTGAAACAACGACTTAGACATGTTTCACGCTTTGGAATGGAGAAACTAGACCAATCTTAACCGTTAACATAATGAATTTCTCTTTATGCAAGATTCGCGTCCGTACATGGGCCACGGCTTACTACAGAAAGTAAGACAAGTCAGCATCCTACTAGCCCAATCATCTACGCACCTCTTTACAAAAAATTCTAAAAATAAAAGTTAAATGCGTACAATGGCATACAAATCCGTGCATAATTCTTATATTTGATTGTTTGTTTCTTTTTTCAGTTTTTCATTTTTTTATCATTTTTTCTTTATTTCTTTTTCTTTTCTATTTTTTTTAGTTTTGAGTACCCAATAGGTGAGGTACTTAACAAACACATATGCACAATATAAGTTATAAATAACATAAATGAGTGTTTCATCAACTCCGAGAGTTGTTGCTAATTGCAACTTACTATCTTCTCGATAATGCACATGAATTGAAATATAACGACTCCCAATAATAGATTTTTTACAAATAATCCTAGAGAAGGAAAATGAGAATGGGGCTAGTAAAGAGTATTAAAACTATACAATGTCCACATTGTAATTAAGAAAAGTAAAACAAAAGAGGGGTTAAAAGATTACGTCCCTATTGACCAAGTAAAAGAAGGCGAGTCCACTTGTGTCATACAAAACCTGGGTCCTCAATTAGGAAACTACAAATTATAGGGTGAAAGGAGAGCACAAACTACAAAAACAAGATCACAAAAACTATAAATATGCATAAATGAAAACACAACACCAAAAAGCAATTAGAAACTTGGGTTGCTCCAAAAAAGCACTTATTTAATGTCTATAGCTTGACGACCTATACGAGTGACATCATATGGTATCCAAGAAGAGGTGTCAATTTTGACACACCTTCATGTATTCGAAAAGAAGAAGTAGGCTACGAAGGCTGGAAAAGAAAGCAAGCATGAAGATGAGAGAAGCGAGAGATCTAACTTACTTCGGAGGCCGAAAACGCGCGTAGTCGATCACCAAGAAGAGATCAAAAGTTAATGGGAGTGTGGAGCAAGGTTTGGTCACCGAAATAACTAGAGAATCTATCAAATAAAAGAAGCGATCATCGACTAACCCATGATATTTCATTTTCTCGATCACCACCTCCATGCTCTCAAAAGATCGTAATTCAATATCAGGGCACAAGGGATAGGGGTTGAACACCTTCTCGACTATCTCTTCCATGATCTCTATGTCGAGTCCCAATAAGGCTTCACGTGGTTCTAAAAGGGGCGCGACAATCTTGACCTTCTCCAAAGTTGGCATAACTCTAACATCCTCAATAAGAGCAATTAAGATTGATTCATTCTCATTCATTGGGATATCCATTTGTAACACCCCTACCTTATTATCTACAACTTCTTCAAAAGTCATAAAAGGGATGATGCACACATCAAAATACTCAACCTCCACCTCTTTATACGCCTCTTCCACACGAGAGTTCAAGATCGAATCACCAACATCCAAGGTCAGCTCTACCATATAAAAAACCGGCACTTTGTTAAAAGTAAGACGTTTCACCTCACCATGGATACCCGCACTGTTTTGGTGCATCATCTCCGTAATAATATCATCTGTCCAATTAGAGAGCTCTTCCTAATCACTAGAAGCCAAGGACACCTCTAATATGGCATTCATGTCATGAAGATTCTCTTTAAAACTCAGTGAAACTTCAAGAGGTGGATGTAGATATTCATACTCGACCGAGTAAGGATCATAATCGGTGGGGCATCAGGGTGGTTGTGAATTTGTTGGTTGTGGTTAGGAGGAGGAGGTGGGCTATAATCAACATAGCTCAGGTAATAGGTAATCCAGTAGAATAGAACATAAGAGTCATAACATGGGTACAAATAATTAGAATCAGTTGGATCATACGAGCCATAGCTTGAGTAACAGAAAGGGGAGGCAAGATAAGTGTTTGAATCATTGAAAGTAAGATGATGAAAATCGAGCGGTGGGAATAAGATTCATTCAAGCTTGGAAGGTAGAAATGTTGGGGCGGGGCGGGAGGACTAAAATCTGGATCATAGTGACTCGGTGGTGCAAAGGGATTGATGTGGCTTGAAGTATAAGAGCTTGTATATAGGGCCCATTGATCGCTCCATTGATTATCCCAAGGTTTGGGTTGAGGAAAATAAAAAATCCCTATGAACCAATCATAGACCTCATCCCGCGTTTGCAAGGAATCGGGTTCTAAAATTTTCAACCATGTTCTTGCCCGATCCTTCCATGTGTAGACTCGTCATCACTTGATCCTTTGTGAGGCCTTGACGAGGAAATGTTTAGGTGATGGTATCGTACTCACGGATGAAAGTAAGCGGGTCCTTGCTTGCGAGCCCATCGAAAACAAAGAGTTGTTCAGAGTAGAAATCATCAAGATTGTACTCCCGCATCGCGGGGCTCAATGGAATGACCAGTCGAGGGGAGCGAGTAGCATACGGATCATCATTTGTAGAGGTGCATGATAAGTCTACATTTTTTATTTGGTTTGTCTCGTCAATACTCGGATCTCAAAAGATGTGGTTGAGGCCATCGATGTACCTAGCACACACAATACTCAACAAACGAGACTAAATGCACCAGTGGGAGACACAAAAAATGAATGAAAGAAATCAAACATAAAAAGATACACAAACAAAAAAAATACAAGCAAAAGTCAAGAAGAGCAAACACAAAAAACCATGAACTTTAGCCTTCCTCGGCAATGGTGCCAAATTTTGAAGTGATCTCAAATGCACTATTTTCTCCAAATGTATTGAGGATTTCCCGCAAGAGAACGGTGTCAATTCTAATGCGGTGAGGTGACTTAAGTCAAATCTCACGAGGAGACTAATCGAAAGTTATTTTTGTGTTTGAATCATGAAAAAGATAATCTAAATACACGATCAAATATCGAGGTTTAAAGTTTTTAACAACTAAGATGATAATTGAAATGATTAAAAATCCACTCTAAGACTTTGACAAGATCAATAAAAGGGTCTAGGGCTCTAGAGTCGTCTTCACAACCAATTGACAAATTTTCAAACACTTAAGCTATGAATTGGGGTTGTCAATCCCAATTCTCAATTAAACACCCAATAATCACCGATTGATGATTCTAAACTCATCTAAATTCATAAGTTCCAACCTAAAATCATAAAGAGATGCAATAACATAAACTAAGAACAATCATGAATATAATTAACCCACTAAAAAATCCATAATCCAACAAGCCATAATAAAAGTAAGAAAATAGAACATTAAAATACAACAAATGTAATAGAGGAAAAAAAATCAAAATTATTTCAAATAAGTCAAACAATCTACTCTTATTTATCTACAAACCTAAAAATCATTCTACAGTACAAGTCAACATGTTCAAAATGGCTAAACCCATTTGCTTTTCCACTATCACCTTCGTCTAACATACCAAAATAGGAGATAAACTCCATAGATGAACAAGAAAAATATTTGAAGAGAAAATAGGATTCAATAAGAACATAAAGTAAGAATAAATATCCAAGAAACACATTATATACGACATCAATTACTACAATCCATCCATGAACTCAACAAAAGAACAAACAAAAGAGAAGAACTAGAAATAATTACCACAATAAGGTATTATCCAGACTTGAACAAAATATTATAAAATAGCTTTATTATTCATCCATAATCTAAGAAATGCAAAAGATTCCACATTTTATTTCTAAAACGTGAAGAAAATGAAAAAGGGGTGAATAGAGTGGAGAGGTATGGAAAGAAAAACAATGATGTGAGGATGTGTGGTAAGGTTATAGAGTGAAAGGAGGGAATATATTCATTTTTGAGCCTAATTGACCCAAAAAATGATGAAAACACATACGAAACACGCAAGTTGATGTGCAAAAACCTATAAAAAAAACACATACAAATATATACAAAATAATTAGGAAAAAAAGAATTGCAACCTGTACTATAAGAGTTTTCATGCTTTGCAACTAAATATTTTTTTCGTTGTCAATTGCAACCTGTACTATAATTTTGCAACCTAGAGCGTGAAAAAAAAAACTTTAGGTTGCAAGATTGTAGTACAGGTTGCAATTGACAACGAAAAAATCATTTGGTTGCAAAGCGTGAAAACGCCTATAGTACAGGTTGCAAAAAATATTTTTCCCAAACAACTATTTTCTAAAAATGTTTTCAGGATCGACCGCAAGAGAATGGGGTCGGTCATAGGGAGGTGAGGGGATTTATGTTGAATCTCATGAGAAAGATTAATCAGAAGTTATATTTGTGTTTGAATCACTAAAGAGAAATTAAGAAAAATCTAAGATAAACAAAGAGACAAATTTTGAGGTTTTGAGTTTGTAACAACTAAGGCGATAATTTAAATGACAAGAAATGAAATCGAATATTTTGAAAAGATTAATTAAACAAGGGCCTAGGGTTCTAAACTCATCTCCGTGATCAATTAATAATTTAGCGAACACTTAATTTCAAAATTGGGTTGTCAATCTCGATTCTCAATTGAGCACCCGATAATCACCAATTGATGGTCCTAAACACATCTGAACCCTTAACCTAACGAATCTACCCAACAATCATGAAGAGTTATAATAACATCAACCAAGAACAAGCATGAATAGCATTGACTTCAATAAAAGTCAATAATCCAACAACATTAATAAAAGCATAGGGAGAAGAAAGTTCATGAATTTCATAAACTTGAGCAAACTAACTTAACACGTGAAGGATGAAAAGTGAATAAATAAAGGGAAGCAAGATCATAAAATTCATATACTTGAACAATAAAGTAAAACCAATAAGGGAGTCTTGTAAGCTCCCAAATGCTCCTACAATTCAATCCAAGAACCTAGACAAGATTACTAACTACATGCTTCAAATTACTAAACCCACTAGTTTGACTAGAAACATCATTAACATCTTAATCAATTTTTGCCCAAAAAAGAAATAATCATGAAAAAAGAACAAGAGAATGAAATTGGAGGATTTTACTAACAGTACATGAAAAGAATCAATATCCAAACAACAAACATATGTAAGAGTCAAAGATTTTCAAAACATACAGAAATTTCACACGAGAAAATGCAAGAGAGCTACTACAACTAATTACATTAAGAAGAGGATTCTCCAAGATTGGAAAAAAGCCACTATAAGATTACAATTCTTTGACCACTACAATAATCTCTAATCTTCAACCGCAATCCACAAAATTGAACGAAAAACACATTTTAATTAAAACATTTTAAAAAAAGAGGAAAAATGTAGAGAACATGGTAAAGAGGATGAAGTTGAGAAGGGATTCAAAAATTGAATGATGTGAGGATGTGTGGTGAGGCTATAGGGTGAAAGTAGGGGAAAAAATTATTTTGAGGCCCAAAAGGGTCAATTGGACGGTCAAAACAGAAGCTCTTGTCGATGGATGATCGATCGACAGTCGATTGATGGTACAGAAAATATGTATTCGGCAGACATTTTAAGGCTCTTAATCTCAGAATCAAAGTCGTATATCTAAATATGAAATGTATCTCTAAGTCTTGGATTCCATTTGGTTTTAGAATTATTCCATTTGGAGTTTTATTGGGAGAATAATGGCCTCCAAACAAAGAACTGCCAAATCTGGGAATTCAGTGCAACGTCTCAACTTCAAGTTGCTTTTTACTACTCTGAAATTCTAAATTGAGAAAAGGTGTAAATACAATATTTTTAGGTAATTATCTTATATCTTCAATGGTTTAAAATAAATGCAAATATCATGAGTGGTCAAAGAGTTATGCTCTTACAGCAACTGCTACGTCAAACAAGCGAATGCGTGGACTAAAAATTTAAACGGCCATATTTCTCATCGTTTTCACTTGTAATTGAGTTTATTAGGCTTAGCTCGTCTTCCGACCACCACTAGGTCCCAATTTGACTATCCTTTGACCAAAAACTAAAATAACATAAAAATCCACAAAAATAAGAGAAACAACACGAAAAACACTACAAAGACATAACAAACTATGAGAATGCAAAATAAACCAAATTGACCAAAAACACAATAAAAAAAGATGAAAAACACATATAATGAGACGTGAAAACATACAAATATGTCCAAAACACCCTTGAGTAATAGAGTCTCAAGCTGTGTAGTTCCTCATGATATTAGAAAAGTTATTAGTTAATATAAGTATATGTTATCTAAGGAATTTGCTAGCTTACCGAATAAAGTTTCTATTTGTTTGGAAGTTTAGAGTGATCATTGGAAATGAAACTATTACAACAAGTCATTTAATTTACAAAAGTGTTTCATTTAGAGATTATAAAAATCCTCATAATGTACATTCAATTTGTTCATTAATTCAGTTTATTTGACAAGAATATGTGATAGTATCAAAATATTCTCCGTTTCGTTTAATTTTGTTACTTGTAATACAATCAGTATTAATTAATTTGCTTATTACTATATTTCAAACATCTATTGGTAGTTTATTTTTTCATATTAGATGAATATGTCATATTTTAAATTTGTGTGCTCAACATGGTTTGAATGCTTTGAATATTTAGATTCCTCCTATTAAAATGGCAATCATGTATATTCAAAATAAATATTTGCGATGAAAATAGGTGAGATTTTTTTAGGGGAACTTATTTCATGAAAAAATCTTCACAACCGACGTGCCTACTCCTTGGAACTATGTATATAGCTTATTAAAGATACATAATCATATAGAAAGGTATTTCGTGTGTTTTTAGCCAACAACAAACTAAGATCATGTTATATACAAACCAATGGACAACCCGTAAGTATTTGGAAAAACTTTTACATGTGTTTGATGATGCTTCTAGTTTATTTTCTAGTGTTTATTATCCTACTTCCCACCTTGTTGTTAAACATTGTGTTAAAATTTCATACATTTTTACTGAGTGTATGAAAAATGAACATTTGATAGAATATGTTATTCTTGTAAAACAAAAATGGTTGAAGTATTTTTATTACATTCCAAGTACTTATTTTAGTTGCTACATTATTAGATGGGAAAAGTATTTTTTGCAACCTGTACTATAGGCGTTTTCACACTTTGCAACCTTATTTTTTTTTTGTTGTCAATTACAACCTGTACTACATTTTTACAACCTAGAGCGTGAAAAAAAAAGTTTAGGTTGCAAAAGTGTAGTACATGTTGCAATTGACAACAAGAAAAATATAAGGTTGCAAAGCGTGAAAACGCCTATAGTACAGGTTGCAACAAGTATTTTTCCCTTATTAGTTCCTAATAATAGGCAAAGTGATTTAGAAAATTATCTTAACATTTATTATGATTTTTTATTTTCATTTGAAGAGTTTGAATTTCCTTCCGTGGAAAATGTTATTCAAAACGTGAAAAAGCCTATATTGATATATTTAAAGAATATAATATAACTTTTGATGGTTCTCTTCCCATGAGTACTTCTGGATGGAAAGCTTCTACTAGAATTAGTAATCCTTGTAGAAGTGGTGATGGTGAAGATGAAGTTGTGGAACTCGAGGATTTTCTAAAATAAGATATATCAAGGATGGGTCGTTCGGGTTATTCCTTCGTTTCCAACCCTTATTGAGAACTTGAAGATTATCTAAAATTGGCTTTTGAGTATGGAATTATGGGGGGGAAATGAAGTAGACACTGAGTTTACTATTTTTGAATTGATGGTCATCGAGGAAAGCACTTTCTCGCATTGTTAGAATCATTGTGAAAAAGATATTGATCGTTCCCCATTAACTATTTCAATTGAATAAGCATTCATAGAAGGTGGTATATGTAGGACCCGCGAAGATCTAACATTGCCTCAAAATCTTGAAAATCAATTTTTTTTGCATGATTGGTTCAACAGGGACAAACACAAGAAAATGTTCTTAGGGAAGATGAAAAGAGAGAGGCATATGACACTGGATCAAGAAACGACTCGCCAAATAGATTACCATGACACCCCCTACATTGCCGCTTTTGAACTCGTCGCCTTTCGTAATGTAAGTAAAGCAAGTGAGAACTAAGTGGACTTTGATTCCTAAGGTAAGGGAATACGTAGGCAACTTACTTCAATTATTTAAAGTTAAGATTTTAGATTTTAACTTCAAATAATTTTAGATAGTTTGAGTCAAATTTCTTTTTAAATTCTTTTTTGAATTTATTTAAAGAATAATTTCTATTTTCTCACTTAATCTCATAAATTTTTGTGAAAACGGTGATAAAATAATTGTAAAAACTCAAAAAAAAATCAAGTTCAAAGTTCAAAAAGTTTGAGAAAAAAAAACGACTCAAACTAGCAAAGCAGCAAAACCAAAAACTGGCTGAACCATGAACCAAAGATTCATTAACCATCAACAATATGTTGATTGCACGGTCTGGTTACGGTTTGTCTTCTTGACATATTGAACCAGTGGTTCAAACCGTAAACTTCCAATTCCGAATCATTGTGCATGTCAAAATTAGAGGTTAGTTATATAATTAAGATTTAATTAGAGGCTTTTTAAGTAATTTGAGTTGAGTTAGGGCTACCTTCAAATTGATGATCTAGAATCTTCCAGGCTTCTTATGCATTGGTGCACTTAACAACCATTTTGTGACATGTTTCATCAATGGCGCTGAGAAAGGAATATAAATCCCTAAAATTGTCATATTTTTCTAATATATCTAGATATATCCATGTAGCCTTGGATTTGGAACAATCTTCTTTGGTGTGTCATCCTTTGAGGGTTTAGCTTCTTCCATCTCGGGTAGGATTCAACATGTTTGAATACTTACCCGCATACCTTTACCGAGAGAGCACAAATAAATAGTCATCATGGAATTTCAATATATATAATAGGATCAATCTAAAAATGGAGGTTGTGATAATTGTCTATGATCGTGGTTCATGGTCACCCCTCCTCATATTTTGCTCTATTACATCCTATAAAACAACATAAACATTTCTCAGGTGCCAATTTTAGTTGTGCGATTATCAGAAATATATGTACTTAAATAAGTATCTTATGTAGTAACATAAAATAAGTGCGAAAGCAAACAATTGTAAAGTAATAAATATTATTTTCACGAGCAAGAATCCCTCTTCTTCTCAAACTCTTTCATTAATACATTGCACTTTATACTACTTAGAATTACAAGTATGGACTACCTCTTACCTTACCAATGTAGTTACACACTATCCTTAACTACTTTTCCGACCAACTCCCTTGAATTTGATAAACTCTAGGAACTCCCTTCTAGGGCTGAAAGATATTATCCCTATTGCCATGAAAAAATATAGAAAATCTGAAATTTCAATATTCTAGCTATGTATATACATATACTAAAGTCTTGAAATAATCCTAAATATAAAATATAATAAAATATTTGAGTATGATATATGTATGCTTAAGATCTAGAATTGAAGTGCATTTTTCAATGACATATATCAACTATAAATACAACTCATAATTTAGTCTCCTTAAGTCGGCATGTATCTTCATGGGTTGTGACTTGGACCCATTTTCAACAAACCGTATTCCTTGTGTTTTCAATTCTATTTTAATTCTATTTCCTCTTTTCTTCTTGTTTCATTATATAGAATTCGTATTCTTTTGTACTCATTGACTTTGTGTAGTGACTCAGAATTATTAATTAAAGCTTCTCGAGTCTTTAATGTATCTCTTCGAATCTTCCATATACTTGATCTTCTCTCTCATTTCTTTTCAAGCGCGTGTGGCTTCATCTATAAGCAATAGATATAAACAAATAAATTGTTCCATGATATATATATAAAGAACCTTATATGGATAGATATTAACTTTCCTAAGCTCGTTTTACCCTATTAATTATGAAATAATTAAACTTGATGTAGCTTCCTGGAAAACATCGAATGATACTTATTCTCATTTTCTTACAAGACTTAATGAACTTGAAGAAATCGAGTTCTTTTTCTTGTGTATTGGCTAATTTTATGTTATAGAGAATCAACAATTTTAGAGGGATTAGTACTGAGAGACAAAGACAAAGATGAAGATTAATTCCAGCATACCTAAAACAGAGCACACTAAAGAGAGGTAACTAAAGGCCAATGAAAGATTTCTTATGTTACCTTTGAGTTATTCTTCTGCATTCCCGAAAGTAGTGGCCCAAACTTCTTTATGTAGAATTGGTAAAATTGGCCAGACATAATGATAAGTTATAATGCCTTAATAGTGTCATGATAGAATATTAATATGTGTATATAAGCATTTCAAGAGTGAAACCTCTTTCATACAGTAAGTTCATTATGATAGAGAAGGTGCAAGGAGTATATGGTGTTGGAAAAAATTGATTTTAGGAAAGTTATATTTGGTAACTTGGTCATATTAATCCAAATATGGACAAGGCATTAGTTTTGGAAATGAATATCATATTGTTAATCCACTTGCAGAGTAAATGAACATGGTATATTCACTTCTACAAATCGAAGTTCAGATGAGTGAGAAATCAATGCCCAAAGTTGGGCATTTGGAAGTGAAATTAGAAGTTGAAAAGGGAGTGAGATTTTTATTGGTGAAGATGGAAAGCCCCACAAGGAAATCGATATATTAATAAATGACTTTAATTATTCCTTGTCTAATTCACCAGCATTTAGTCCAGTGACAAGGGTAAAACCTTGGAATCCAAACCTCGCTTAGTTGCCATTAATATCAAACCACGCTTCATGCCTTTTCCACTTCTCTAATTACTATTTTTTTCATGAGTTAATAGGGGACACTTAGGGTCCTTACGCCAAGAAGATGGTCGAAACACGAATTTTGAACAACACTTTGTGATTAAAATATAGTTGCTTGAACACATAGTTGATCTTGTTCAAATGACTGGGACTATTGATGCTGACATGTTCGCATATGTAAACTCCATTTCTACATAAAAACAATCATCAGCAAATTTTAAAAGTAACCAAAATATAAATTCTACACATATAAGTTAACTTGATGCCACATTATTCATTTTTACCAGAGTTAAGCTTACAAGGAGTTAGTAAAAACCGAGACGACTACAAGATAACTAATCATAGATAACTCAATGGGATAAATAAAACATAAATTACACAGAATATCGAAATCTAATAGTTCATGAAATTTTGTATTTGGCTAAATCACCACCGTCAAATGAACTCAGAAAATAACGACAACAATACCAATCTCTCGCAAAATAATATGATTTACAACAACAACTATAACCAAACATCCAGATTGGCAAGATTTCTTATAACCTATTATACATGATCAATTTGGTTACTACAAACGGTTCGATTCTATAGCTGAAAAATGGTGTGATAACTTGAATGAATGGATACTTTTCCCTTCCTCGTACCTCACCTCCTGACAGTGATGTAGCAAGTTCTCGCCAAAAACCCTTCGAATTTTGGAAACCGAGTACATACGATGAAGAAAAAAAAATTAGGGTTCTAACAATATGTGAATTGGGAAGAATAGATGATGTGAATTATGCTTTTTTTTCCTTCAAAATGTGTATTTTATTATTTAGTTTTTATTTTTAGTCAAAATTGACAAAATAGCCTTATTCTTGACGGTTATGATATAAATTAGATAACAAATGTGATTCATTGGGGTTATATTGTAATTTAGAAAATAATTGTGTTCATATTAAGTTTTATTTTTAATTTTTAAATATATAAATTCTAATTAAATTAGTAATGGTATATTTTTAGTAATATAATTAAAATATTAGATATTAAATTCAAAATAGGTGTACACCCTTATACAGACTCTAATAAAAATAGTTTTAATACTTTTGTATCTATACAAAAGCTTTATGGTATTTATTTAATTTTGATAAAATACAATAACTAAAAAGGACTTATGGTCAAATTTCCACATAGGTACCTTAAAACACCCTTCTTTGTTACATCCTTATTTAGCTGGACTAGCTCTATTACAATATTTAACTTTTACAAATTGAATATGGGGTATAGCTTGCCTAAGTATTTCATCATCTAAATCTAAACGTTCTAACAATTTCGTTCTTGTTTACATGTACACGAACTTTTACAAGGGTTTTGATAATTTCATTTCTCTAATTCATAAGCATAACCCCATTTTCTTTAATTAATTTTTTATTTCTACAAAAATACCATTGATTCTATTCTTTCTATAAATCTATATTCACACTCCTTACATCATTATACTAGCTAATCGTGTTACCGTGCATTTTCGTGTCACACTATCATGTTCTTTTATTTTCTATCTTATTTGATCATAAATATAACAATAAGTGTAAATCTAACTTAACTTAGCATTTCGTACTTTTTATGTCGTGTTTCGTGTCATTTTGTATCGTATCGTGCCTTATCATGTCTTTCTCTATGTAATCGTATTTCTTATCATGTCGTGCTATCGTTCCGTGTCAGCTATTGCCACCCTATAATAATTTAAAGTGAGAATTCACCAATATAAATAAATGGACTAACCCGTCAATTTCTAAGTTTTTTTTTTTAATGTAATTTAATTTTTCTTAAAAACATTTTTGTAATATAGACAAGAGTAACCTAATTATGTTGGGTTAGATTTAAATCATATTATCTTAGATGTATGATTTAATTTATAGAAAATACTCAAACATGATAGTCACACAAATCTTCTATTGTGTAACGGAGTACCCGACAGAGATTTGATCCACCAACTTGATCCCATATAAAATGGAAGGAAAGAAAATCACTCTCTTTCTCCATTCTCTCTCCCCATAATTTTTCCCTTCCCCCTTCATCATTTTTCTTTATTTTCTCTGCTAATCGGAGTTTCAGAATACCTTCGCTTTGTCATCATGTTCTGAAGAAGGAAATCATTCAGGAGCAAAGCAGAATTGTGAGCAATATGTACAATTTACTATCATCACTCATCTCAGTCTATTTTAGGGTAATTTCTATTTTTGTCAATTTTATTTCTCAATTGGTTTCTATATTTGCCAAATTCATGGTTATGGACTATTCATTGGTTTTCAAGGCTTCTGTATACAATGAGTTCGAGGGACATATACTTGTTTTGATTGATTAATTTTTAGGGATTTTGTGTCTAGTTCATAATCTTGATTTTTAGGATTTGTATTCAGTATTTGGCCATTTCATTTGGTTAATAAGAAGGTTATTATTATTTTCTAGTGTGTTTTTGAGTGAAGACTACAAAATGTAAAAACGGCTTTAGATTTGGAAGCTATACATACAGGCGTAAATGTACTTCTTACGTCTTCTGCATTGATATGATTTTTGCTATGTGAAAAGCTAATTAGATAATCAATCTTTAGCGTATGTCTTACCTAATTAGTACAATCGCAAATGATTTGTTACGTTTGTTTGTACTCCAATTTCCCTGAATAACTAATGTTTATATGTCAAGTACTATACCAAGTTTCTGATATTTCGTTCGAATTTGTTAATTATCATGTAATGATGTGAAACATTGCAGGTTAAGATGCAAGTAGTTATGTCTCAAAATATGCGTTCTACTCTTCTGAGTTCTTTGAAATATTTCTTTCACGTCTCGTCTCAATTGATGATTGTAAATCAAAATTATGTTGGCTAATGAGAATAATCGTTGATAATTTATTTTTTGATATGTTAAGTTAGGATCAAGAAACACTTCATCATCCTGCAGCAGCCTCAGATGATAGGTGGCTATTTATGCAACACCTTCAAATGATAGATGACATCAAGTTCTTCTTTTTTTTTTTTTTTTTTTCATAATGCTGATATTTATTATTGTGGTAAAATTCTACAGCAAGAAGATTCAGGAGTTACATAGATGATTCAATAAAATGTGTTGTTCACCTATTGGTGTTTCGCAAAGAATGGATAAGTGATGATTCTAATGGAATCTTATATTGGTAAACAGTATTTCTTCTCAGTAAATACATGAAGTTAATATGTGTCTGTTTTTGTATGCAGTTAGTTATAATTTGTACATTTTGCATTTGAAGCAGTTTGTAGTTGTATCCTTATGCGAGATGCAATTTGTAGAATGAATCAGTATAGTTTATATTTCTCTACTCCTATATCCCCAATTTGTCTATTTAACTTATAGTTCTTGCGCATTTGTCTGCTTCTGGTACATGATATATTTAACAAAATCAACATAGTAATTTTTTGCTTGTGAATGATTTGGTCCAGGTTTTACACAAAATGTGCAAGCTTTATCAAGCTTAAATGGTACCACATTAGGAGGGCACAAGAACTTACTTTGAAAGGGACACAATCCTTAGCGGAAGTGTTATGGATAATGAAGGTGGCCAGTGAAGGATCAAGCTCCACCGAAGAAAATGTTATTGTACTTTTTGTTTAGAGAGTAAAAATATTCTTATTCTTTGATGTGGAATGTTATATTTATTTTAATGTAAGTAGATTTCTGAGTCCAAAAACATAATTTTGCGAACAAGTATTGTATTTTGTGTATGCAGAATTAGTGTCACTTTTGAACTAAAAAGCAATACTTTTACTCAAGAAAGTGTCACTTTTTATGAAATCTTGCTTGTTTAAGGGTGAATATGTATGTGTTTAAATCATAAGAATGACTGGAAATGGAGAAGGAACACAAATATAGAAATGGTTATTAATTTAATTTTTGCTTTGTTTTATTAAAGTGTTCTATTAAAGTACTTTTCTTGTTATTTTAAATGCAATTCTTGTTATTTTAAATGCAAGTACTCTCCTTATGCAAAAAATATTGTAACTTTTTATATTCAAAAATGTTATTTTTCCATAATTCTTATGATTGAGCACTTTATTTAATCATGTCACTATTTCAATCAATATCGTCACTTTGTACTAAATAATGTTACATTTTAACTATAAAGTTTCACTTTTACTATTATTCAAGCATTTAACTTAAAACAATGTCTCCTTTTAAATTAATATTGTCACATTTGCATAAATGTGTTACTTTTACAATAAAATTTATCACTTTTTTACTAAAATTATCATTTTATAATCAAGCATTTGATGTAAAATATAACAGTGTCACTTGTGTACTAAAAAGTAAAAAAATCACTTTTGCATTAATACGTGTCACTTTTTCACTCAATCGTGTCACTTTTACACCTTTTAATTTAATCAGTTATCTAACTTAATATATAATATGCCACTGTTGTACTATAACGTGTCACTTATTAAAAAACTTGTCACTGTTGCACTAGAAATTATCATTTTCTCATTAACATATAAGTGACACGCTTTAGAAAAAAGTGACAGTATATGTGCTAATATATTTGCACTTTTTCCTTTCCAAAACATAAAATTAGATTCGACAAGTACATAAACAATGACGATCGATGACAATTGAGAATAAAAGGCAACTATCACGAAAGGAACATGGATAAACATTATAAATTGCGAGCTAATTATAGAGTTCAATTGTTCACATGTATGATCTCGGATACAAAATTACAAACGGAACATAGAGTTCAATCGTTCCAAAATTTTTATATTAAGCAAATCCACTTGTACAATTTCAGATACAACATTACCAATACAATAGAGTTTAATCATTTACATGTTTAATTGGGTAGATCTAGAGAGGGATTTAGCCATGATTTAGCCCGATAATTGGTTCTTATCGAGCTGGAGAGTTGTTAGGCTCATGTAGTTGCTAAGGTGTTTCAGAATCGGGTTCATGAGCCCGTTATCAACAAATGTAGTTGTTCAAGAATAATTAACTTCTCAAAATAGCCGTGGATTTCACCGGACAACTCATTTTGCGTCCACATCAAGAACGACGAGAGACGAGCCATTTAAAAGCCCGTGCGGGGTCGGGCTCGATAATGAACTTTCCCACAAAAGCAAGCTAGTCAGCTTTTGGAGCTTGCCAAGCTGAACAAAATTTTAATCATAAATGATTTTTCTAGAATTCATATGGGCACTATGTGACTAGTGCAGAAACTGCATTCTAAAATGCCCTATTTCAGTAAATCTAGAACGCCCTGCCCAGGCGTTCTGTCTAGAAAATCTGATTTTTCAGAACAGCTATCTGAGGCGTTCTAGAATGTTGAACTTTCTAGAATGATTATGAAAAAGACGTTATAGAAAGTATAATTTCTTGAAGTCTTTACAAACTAACATCTAGAAAATAAACTTTCTAAAATGCCTTTACGAAATAGACGTTCCAGAAAATTAACTTTCTAGAACGGGTTTTGAAAAGGCGTTCTAGAAAATAAACTTTCTAGAACGCCTTTACGAAAAAGACGTTTTTGAAAATGAACTTTCTTGAATGCCTTTGCAAAACTCGTTCAAGATTTAGTGTTTTTTCTAAAACGGCTTTTTATAGAACCGTTCTAGAAAGTAGTAAAAAAAAAAAGAAGAAATAAAAGCACCTTCCAACAAATACACTAAAATCACCAATACCTAATTAACCAACAAATACACCAAAACTCATTAAAAGCAAGATAATCATAGACTTAATACCAACATAACCAAAACATATCATTATCCAATTTACAAGCAATTTTTTTTCAAAATAATGACATTCATAGGAATCTTATATAGTAATTTTCAACTAAAGACTTTCTCGGAATTAACTAAACCGAGCCCAGTTTTCGTGATACTATTTAAAGCATCGCACGGTTCATTCAAATCAACCCCGGGAGAGGAAACGGATAAGCCATCTTCGACTCGTAATGGTCTATTCCGGACACTCCGGGTCGGACACCGCCCTAATAGCTCGCCAACACATGCCACACGTAAATATAATTGCATTGTTGAAATAAAAAGAGAAATAAATAAATGCCATAGGGTGAAAAAGTAAATTTAGTGTCTCATATGATCGTAATTGATGGAATGTTGATCTTTAATGCCCGTAACAATGTGTCGAATTCTCATTGTCGGATTTGCGAATCCTTCGCCCTCTTTCCGTCCTTTTGGAATTTGTGGTTCTCCTTGATATTGGTTAGCCTGCCTTGTCAGGACTTATCCAAACTATGTTTGCATTGCAACCATGTCATCACTTGTACAATTGTTGACACGTATTCATCACATGATTGGATATAGTAATGGGAAGCAGCAAGATCTATGGAAAAACGATTAACACAGATAATATGGATAAAATAGGATAGCCCCACAAAAGATACTATGTTATATTTAGATCACATTTCCTAATACTAAGAAAAGAGAAGGCCAAAGTTCATTTATAATATAATCAAGAAGCTATATGAAACACCTTTAATAATCGTCTCCAACAGCACTGGGCAAACTTTATCATCAAGTAACGATACTGAATATATTTCAATTTAAAGTAACTTTGAGATCCTACATCTAAGTTTTAAATACATGTGCAATATTTTATTCCCATCCTTGGCACAAGATATAACATTATTATTAGTAGTAGCAGCAGTATTCAATAAGCTTGTAGATATTGCACAATTAAGCAAAGGCAGCAGTTTATGGCCAAGGTAAGCCATTTTCTAAAGTCATGCTAAAGAATTGTGAACATGCCATGCCAAAAACAATGATCTAAACAAGATGACTATTGAAATTAAAATCACACACAACAAACAAAACTAACCTGAAAGTTAAGACAATATTTCTGAACATGCCTCCAACTTTTTTCTTGTTTTGGTGCAGGTCGATTGTCTCTTCACATTTTTCAAAAATATCATGCATGCTAATATTTGAATGTACCAGCTGTGTCTGTTCAATCAACCAATCACCAGAATGCAAAACATTATCCACAAAGTTCTGATGAAACAGTAGAAAGTTTAAAACTCTTTTCCAGAAAACTCAAAAACCTTGTTCAGATGTAGGTGGCCGACAGGGCCATGATTGACCTCATGAGTCTCGTGGAGAAAGCCCAACAAAGAAAACAAGCTAACAAGAGAAAAGGAGAGCGCCAGAAGAAAAAACCTGGAACCATAAAGCAGAAACACTCGTTAACTATTTATTATCTGTTTTCTACAGAGGCGTAATAATCAATATGAACTGATGCAATTTAAATAAGACAGATTGACACTTAACAAATTTGATATTAGGAAGTTACAAAACAGGGATGAAAATGAATCAGAAAAGATAGTCAACAAAAGTAGCAGGAGTATAACAAATCTAAGAAGACTGCCATAAGATTCAAATAGCATGACAACATAAAGACGAAATATAAGAGAAAAACAGTAACTTCACATCTTTTTATGTTCGAGATGTTCACCATGCTAATTAAAAAACAAGTAGACAATGCTAAGACCATGGTCAACAACATAGGATTTGGTTATTTTCAGAAGAGTAACAATGAAATTTTTCAGTAGAAAATGATGGATCTCATTGTTTACAACTATGTAATGTACACGAGACACAAATCACAGTCTTACAACATAATATCAGGTGATCATAAGTTCAGAAATGTTGCTACGATTCCGATATCTAGACATTTTACTAGTCCTAAACGTGCTGAAATATTGTAAACTTTCTAAAATTCCAGACCTATAGGGACACGAGAAGTTAGTAAAAATCAGCTACTCCAACATTGAAAGACACACTATGAAACATCTTAAATAAGAAGTAGCATGAAAATATATGGTATAAAAAAAGGTGAAGTGAACTAACATTGTGAAACCCGTTTTCTCCAACCAAGTTACTTGCAACAACCTACAAAAGTACATGCAATTAATATATTAGAACTAGCAACTTATTCTAAGATTAATCAACAAAGGAAAGAAAATAGAGAGTTTTATTCAATTTTTAAATTAACAAGAACAATGACAAACACATGAACATAAAGATAGAAATCAAAGACAAAAAATAAGCCTGGTCTTATTTCTGTTCACAAATGTAGCTATTTAAAATAAGTTTATCAAATTTTCTATTATGTTTTTATTGTCAATAAAAGTTGTTCTTTAGAAAATCTTTATTTAACGAATAAGATAAAAAACAACCTGTAATACTACAAAATACAGAACACTGACCTGTCACCAAAAAGAGTCAAACCCTCCCCAAAGTAAGAGTCCTGCGTTTTGTGAATAGCCAGAACCTGTAAACCAGAAAGTTCAAGTTTTTTAGATATAGATAACTCCAGCTAAATGATCTGTTAAGAATATATATGTTGGTAAACTTTTAAGAATATTCTAAATGATATAAAAGAAAAAAATATTGATAAGAAGAAATAATAGGGGCTTTAATTTTAAGCAACTTTGTTTTTTAAAAATTCCGGATAGGTGATATATACTTGTACCTTCCATGTCCGAATATCAACTCTCCAAACTGAGGACTGCAATTTAAGATAAGAAAATAGAAATATAAGACCTTATGAGAAACTCTATATTAGGGACTAGTTCTTAGTGCTTATTTCATTGCCACAGAGTATCATCATATTTAAGAAAGGTCAGAAATGAAATCTAAGAGGTGCGCCAGATATCATTGGATAAAATATATTTGTAAAATTTGAAGGTTTATGATTTTAAAAATAAATCTCAAATTTACGATGTTGTTATCAATGTTTAACAACACTGATTAACAACATCGACCAGAGTAAAATAATAATATGCAGCGGAAAATAAATTTAAAAACACAGTTTAAACAAATTCAGTTCACAAGTAAAAGTACTTGTGAACTTTGGTGTACAAACCCGAAAACTATATTACTTTCTTGTTTTTCGATCAATACACAAATATTAAGTAATATATGAAAACTAAAGTATCAAAACACATGATACTAAATACTTGTCGCCTAGGTTGATCAAGCTCTTCTCCGTTGGTCACGCAACTTCAAATAACTTGACAATATCGAACAATGGCTCCAAGTAGTTTTCGTGTTCTTCTCTTGCTTTGCGTCGATCTCCTTTTCTCAAAAACCCGTGCGTAAAGATCGTCAGAAGTTTTAGAATTCTTATGTATTAAATAGACAATTTTAGAATCCTAAACTTGGTAAACAAGACAAAACAAATCCTAAACACAATTTAGGAAACTAATAAAGTCTTAAAAATAAACTAGCAAACACAATATATTCTTAAATCTAGTTTCCTAACTTATTTTGTGCCCAAGAAAGGCAAATAACAAAATAGAAATTATTGTCAAGAATAAATTTCTCAACAATCTCCCCCTTTTGCCTTTTTGGACAAAATACTACGATGCAAATACAAATGAAAATAAAATACTAACTTCCCCTAAGTTAGAAAACTCCCACTAAACAAAACACCAATTGTTGCTAAAATTCAAACCAACATTACATATCAACATTGTTCAAATACTTAACAAAACAAATCAAAAAGGAACTTATTGACTTCGAACCCTCTTCGAACGACGAGTGGATGTCGAAGTTCTTTCACCCCTTTCCTTCCTCTTCCTCTTCTGCATTCTCATCATTCTCCTCAAAGCCTTATCGCGAGCGCGAATTCGCTTCCTTCGCTTCTCCTGAGCAAGACTGGCCAAGGTTTCAGCAGCAACAACATCTGCACCACCAATATCATCTCTAGCAACATCTTCAGCATCTCCAACAACATCTTCAGCAACGTCTTCAACAATATCAGCCGCGTCATCTTCTCCCCCTTTTTGACCAGAAAGCGAAAGGGCCCTCAAGAGAGAGCTCGAAGAGCCTTCAGCTGAGTTATCTGCAAATCAATGGAAGCCACATGTGCACGAAGGACCTGTGCGGAAATGCGGACCATGTTGGGATCAGCCGTCCCAACACCACTACCAACATCGGAGTGAAGCGGCTCCTGCCAAGGAAGATCAATGACTCTGGAACCGGTAACATGCTGACCTCTCAAAGCAAACCAATCGACTTCACTTGTGAGCACATCATCGGGACGAAGTGTCAAACCCTGGTTCTTTAGCAAGCTGAAAATCAAAGAAGGAAAACACAACGAGGCCGCAGACTTCGTGGTGAAAAACTTAGAAATTGTGTCAAAAACATGCTGGCCAAAACTAAACTGAATTTCCCTCCCAAACCTAAACAAGAACTGGGCCTGAGGTTGGAGGGGACCCAATTACAAATAGCGAGCTTATGCAGAATAGAATAAAGAGAAGACAGACGAGTACTAGGAAGCTGTTCAAACCACGCATTAACCAACCCACCAGACAAAAACGAAACAACCTCATTCATATCATCTACAGTCGAGTCACCCCGGTATGGCTCAGTGCCAAACAACTCATCAATCAAAGCTGGGGTGAAAGAGAACACTTGGCCACGCACAAAAACTTTGTCATAGTTCACAGACTCCAAATCAACAATAGACGGCAAAAGATTTGCATAAAACTCGACCACAATATCCCGAAAAAAAGGCATGGCAGTTGAAACTGTGGAGTACATACCTTTGTATTGAAAAAAAGCGATGATATTGTGCTTCTCAAACAGTTCAACCGGGGCTCGCCGCTCGGCGATCATATGACGGGTCTGGTAAGCAGCAAACATCTCCGCAGCCTCAGCAGTAATAAACCTCTCCGAAAAAACATCCTTATCCTCAAGTTCAAGGACCAGAGTAGGAGTGTCCGTAGAGGTCTGGGAGTGATCGGAGGAGTCGAAAGAAGCTAGCGTGGGAGCACGAGAAGAAATCGGAACAGAGGCAGTGCTGGAGGTCCAAACAGACGGCGAATGATGTGATGTTGGTATGGGGGAACCAACATGAGTAGCAACATCTTCCTCCACAGCAACTTTATTTTTCTTCTTGTCCTTCTTGCAAGCATTCAGAATATCTCGAAGAGGTACATCAAATGAAGAATCAGGGGAATACTCAAAAAAATTTGGATCAAACGCAGGTTGATCCTCATGAACCGGAGACGAAGGAGAAACATCGGCAGGCGGTTTGGCGGAGCTGGTGACTTCGCCGGTGATAAAATCCAAAACAGTGTAGGGAGGGGATGAATACTCTGTCGCAGTGGAGCCAAGAGAGACCTTGACCTTAGCCGGGCTAGGTTTCTTGTCAGCCTTCCTCACAAGCTGTTTCCGGCGAGTGAACTTTTTTTCCGGCAGACTCGGGGCAGAAGAAAGCGGCGGCTCGAACCCTTCAACCAGAGCAGCAGGAACAAAATCATCATCATCAGGTTCGGACATCACAGTGACATCCTCCTGGAGGTTCATATGTTCAATAGGCACATGGCGGCACGGCCCAGCCTTGCTCTTCGGTACTGCGGGCGGCACAACACCGGGAGGAATATTGCGCAGGCGCCTCGACCGTTTTAAAGTAGGATTCCCCACGCGCCCAAAAGTTTCAGCAACAAATGCGAAATTGGGAGGATCATCAACATCAATTTCATTCCCGGGCTGTCCAGGGAACACCTGCGATACAGGGACGGCGTCAATCGATGACGGAACTGGGATAGCAGCATGAGAACAGGGCGCCGGCGAGGATGGTGGCAATGTTGATACCGGTGGTGGGATGAAAGAGGAACCACCACCGATTTCGGCACGAATATCCAGGCCACCAACTCGCACATAGGGTGCAGGGACCTGTTCGCCGGTGCGGTAGAGTTCTGCCGGTAATTCTGGAACAGACGAAGGCGACAGCGGGTTTGAGATCCTGCAGATTCTCAAACACACAAGAGAAAACAAGAAAATCGAGAGAATTGGAGAGAGATAAGGGATTTTGAGAGTTCAATTCGAAGAGGGTTATTGAGGTGTGATCAAACGGTAAAAAAGGTTCAGGTTTTTATGCCCAAAAAGTGATCGTTGCATAAGGAGAGAGAAAGTAAAAATAAAAGAAAAAATCCCTAATTTTCACTACTTGCGGATTTTTGGTCTAAAGCACGATTTTTATTTCCATTTAAAAAATGCCACTCCCCCTAAGATTAGGCTACGTGATCACATATCAATCCCATTATCTCTTCCCATTATCTCTATTTTTTTATTTCAAAACAAAATTAAATTGTATAGCCCTAAATACAAAATCGGCCGGAATACAGAGCTAGAAAAATTGAACCATCAGCCCAGTAGTACCAATCTTGTGCAATGTTAATTTTCACTCATCAAATTCACCTCGTCATTACCTGTCCAGCCATCCAATTTTAACTCCACTGAAACACTTGGTTAGCTCCAATCAAAACAAAATTAAGAGTTTTCAAGATAGACAAAGAACACAAGCAACAAAACGCACAGCAAGATGGCATCTTCACAAAGTATGTATGTCCTAAGGGATGCCTAAAAAACATGACCTAAAAGAATATAAAAAAACATATTAAGATTTCCAGTGACTTGATCCAATGTTGCTTTTTATTACTGACAACATTATAAACCAACATTGCCTTAGGTGAAGTCAATGGATACTTACCCCTTAACCCAAGTTAATGACTACGTCAAGATCTCTCAAGAATGTGATATTTAAAGATTGGATCATTTTGTATCCAGATTTTCTTCATCCTTGAAGGGATTTTAATCTTTTAATCTTCAGCAAATGCTGTTAAAAACCTCTTGTTTTTGGACTTGGGAGAAATCCTGTTTTTGCGGACAAGTCCCACAATCACCCAATTGAAGAGGTTGGTTCCTTTTGCTGTCACTTTTATCGCACTTTCAATCTAACTCAATGCATTAGAATTATGTATGAAAAGAAAGATAAAAATGCATGCAAAAGTATACAGATGTTGTGACTGATGTTGATATGAGGTGTCACAATATCACAAAGCAACATTGGTTCAGACAATGCACATAACGAGATCTCTTCTTAAACGAGAGAAGGTCTTGAAATCTAATGCCTTAGTGAAGATGTCAGCAAGCTGATTATCTGTTCCAATATGCTCCAGGCTAACAATCTTTCTCTCAACTAGGTCTCGAATAAAGTGGTACCTTATGTCAATGTGTTTGATTCGAGAATGCTGGACTGGGTTTTTGGAGATGTCAATGGTACTAGAATTGTCACACAGCACGATCAAGATACTACTATGCAGACCGTAGTCCTCTATCATCTGGTTCATCCATAGTAACTGTGTGCACGCACTTCCAGCTGCAATGTACTCGGCTTCAGCTGTAGAAAGAGATATACAATTTTGCTTCTTACTGTACCAAGAGATTAAATTGTTACCCAGAAAAAAACATCCCCCAGTAGTACTCTTTCTATCTACCACATCCCCAACCCAATCCGAATCAGTGTACCCTATAAGTTCAGTACCAGTATCTTTTGTGTACCACACACCTAGTTCAGTTGTACCAGCAATGTACCTAATTATTCTTTTAACTGCTTTTAAGTGCGACTCTTTTGGATTAGACTGATATCTAGCACATAAGCACACACTATACATAATATCTGGTCTACTTACTGTCAAATACAACAAACTTCCTATCATACTTCTGTACATGGTGTTATCAACACCCTTACCAACATCGTCTCTTGACAGCTTCACAGTTTTTCCCAGTGGCGTTTTCTTGTGAGTTTCACTTTCTAAACCAAACTTTTTAACTAAGTTCTTAGCATATTTAGCCTGGGAAAGGAAAATACCATCATCAAGCTGTTTGATTTGTAAACCAAGAAAGTATGAGAGGTTACTTTCCATGCTCATCTCGAATGTATCAGACATTCAAGTAACAAACTCCTTGACCATCTGCTCGTTAGTGGAACCAAAAATAATATCATGCACATAAATTTGGACGATTAAGATGTGCTTATTGGATTTAAGATGGAACAAAGTTTTGTCAACTTCTCCTCGTCTAAAGTTTAAATAAAGCAAATGTTGAGTTAGCCTTTCATACCAAGCTCTAGGAGCTTGTTTTAAACCATAAAGAGCCTTTTTCAATTTTAAAACAAAATTTGGTTTTTGAGGATCCACAAATCCTTTAGGCTGCTCAACATACACTTCTTCACTTAAGACTCCATTTAAAAAAGGCACTCTTAATGTCTATTTGATGCAATGAAATTTTCATATAACAAGCAACAGAAAGCAAAAGCCTTACCGACTCAATGCGCGCAACAGGGGCAAAAGTTTCATCAAAATCGATTCCTTCAATTTGCGTATACCCTTGTGCAACCAGTCGAGCTTTGTTCCTCACAATGTTGCCTGGTTCATCAGTCTTGTTCTTGAATATCCACTTGGTTCCCGTCACGTGGGATTTTTCTGGTCGTGGAACTAAATCCCAAACATCATTTTTGGCGAACTGGTCCAACTCTTCTTGCATTGCCCGAATCCAGAACTCATCCTTGAGCGCATCCTCCACTCGCTTGGGCTCTATTTTAGAAAGTTACAGAGATTCACGAATCTTAGAACAATTTGTAGACAGACACACATACCTGACCATCTCCTTGAAATTAATCTGTCTCCGTCTTGTACTCCTTTCGTCTAAATCACCGATAATTTGGCCCACGGGGTGGTTTTTCTGGATTTTGGATGGAATATCCCTCTGATAAAGATCAATGGGATCAGCTGGATCATCTTCTTCTGAATCAGAATCAGATTCTGCGACTTGGCTCGATGTTGGTTCTGATGTTGGTATCCCAGTATCAACATTGGTATCAACATCACTCAATTCTCTGGGTTCGGCACCTGCATCTCTGTTCTCAGTACCTGCACTCTCATCTGAAGTAGAAGTGAAGTTTCTTTGAGGATTTTGATCATAAACCAGATCATTATCCTCGGTAGGTTTGACTGCACTCGTTAGATCGTCGAACTTGATATTTACTGACTCAAACATGCTTCGAGTTCTAAGATTAAACAACCTATATGCATGACTATTGTTTGAAGAGTTTTTGTGGTGATGAATAAATCATCGGGTTCATTGGCTCGATATTATCAGAATTCAATTCAATTGCAAGTTTCAAGGTGTTTCAAGCTTAGAAAAATAAAGGAAAAATGAAAATAAAGCAAATAAAATAGCTAACTATCCTAGGAGTTGAAATTGCAAGTGGGTAGAATGCCTCGTCGTATGCCTAAAATAGAAAATGCAAAGCAATAATGAAAACAAGCAAGAAAATGCAATGTTTCACCAAGTACAAGCATGCAAGCACAAGGTACAACTATGCATAAAATCCTAAATAATAAAAATTGACAAAAATTGAAAGCATGGATGTAAAGAGCAATGGAAATTAGCAAGAAAGTTTGAAACTTTAAGAAAAATAACAAGAAACAAAGCCTAGATCTAGGATTAAGCATGAAACAAAGCATAAAAATAAAATTTCAAATAAAGCTTAGCAAAGTCTCAAAATCAAGACGATTCAAGTGCCGATCTATGATCTAGATGTGTCACTCATCTAGATTACATAGCCAATTCACAAGTTTCATCATAAATTCAAGGTGCTAAGACAAAAAGCATAAAATGAAGAACAATGCATGGAAATGAAGAACAAGCATGGAATTAAAGCATAAAACATGAAATTGAAGGGAAACTTACTTGAATTAAGAAATGAAACAAAGCTTGAATATAATTGCATCAAAGTAACAATCCAAAGGATTATTTGGATTCTTCTTAGGCTTACAAACCCAAGGGGGTGCTTGAAATTAAATTTTATCTAGGAAAAAGAAATTACATAAAAGCTTGAAATTGAATCTAAAACCTAAGAGAGAAGATTATCCAAGAGATTTGAGAGTAATTTTATCCCAAACCCTAGCTTGGGTTGGGAGAGGAGTTATCTCTTCAATGTTGCAAGGTGTGGGCTTTATATAGTTGTTTGTAGGGGCAAAAACGTCCAAAAAAGCTCAAAATCGCCGAACTCCCAGCGACGCAGCCGATCGACTGACAAAGCAGTCGATCGACAGAAATCCAGTCGATTGACTGCCAAAAATTCGGAATTATCCAATGATGTCTTCATATACAATGTATCCCTTTCTCTTGAGTATCATATGGATTTTCAATTGTGTCATTTGGAATTTTCCTCCGAGAGTTATGGGCTCCGCACCAAAACCTGCCACAAGCAAGGCGATGACAAACTTCTCCACTTAAAGCTACTTTTTACCATTCTTAGACTCAAAATTCGGAATTGTTGTAAACAAAAAAGTTTTAGAAAATTCTCTCATCTTTCCAATGGTATAAAGTGGAGTCAAATGGCACAAGTGGTTCTGGAGTTATGCTTGAATTACGACAACTGAGACATCCACCGAGCGAATATAATCCCTTCTAGCCACCTACAAAACAAGAATTCAAACTTAAAAACCCAAAAATAGCACAAACACCTCACACTTAGTACACTTAAAGCCAAAAATATAATAAACAAGAAAAAGACCTAAAACCTAATGAAAACGACTCTAAACTACTAGAAACGACGTTAAACTCTAACTAAAGACACAAGGAAAAACACAACAATTACATGCAAAACAACTACCCCACACTTATTGGTTTGTTCGTCCTCGAACAACAAAAAGAACCGAGAGTGTACATGCAATGAACATTATGTAAAAAGAAAAATCCTTGTGCTTATCCTTATTTAATATGATGGAAATATCAATATAAACTCGCTATCGTCAAGCATTGCTCGTATTACTCTTTCTCAAATGCAAGCCAAATCGATGACTTCCTCACAAATGGAAATTTGAGGGTATTCACTCAATTCGCTCAAGTGTTTTATATGGGACGTGTATACGCTCGAATCGGACAATGCATGCACTCGTCAAGATTTCACGAATTGGAAGCTCAAAATTTCTCATAGTACATGACCAAACAAGAATCGAAAGAGGTCTTTATTATGGGTTGTAATGTTGGCTCTTTGGTAAGGTATGGAATATATGGTTATAGTGGTTAACACACGATCAAAYGTGATCAATAACACACAAAATCCTACTCTCTAAAACCCGAAGTTTATAATCGCTTCACCTTCCCAATTTACCAATCTCTCATTCGAAACCCTTTCATTCACCCACATTCCCGACTTTTTATTTAACAACACTTAGAAGCTTTTTGAATTTGCTTCTTTTTATTAAAATTAGCCTTTTTGAATTAGGCTTTTCACATGAACGCACGCTTTATCACTTTTCCTGATTTGTGTTGGAGTTTTATTCTCTTTTGTTTTCTTTCTTTTTCTTTTTCTTTTTTTATATTTTTTTGAAAATATTTCAAA
>BMAC01000077.1:967031-981837 GCA_014905375.1 Phtheirospermum japonicum
ATAAGCGGGTTTTGGACGAAGCACAAAAAGTTCAACTCCTTACACAAGAGGCCATAAACATGCAAAAACTCGACAAGTAAACTATTCAAACCTTCCAAGTATGTGGAGTTGTTCAACAATGTAATAAAGACATAAAAAATGACACAAAAATCGACTCAACCATATAAATGCGCAAGCAGTAAGCGTCACTTCGCCAAGAATGCGTCACTTCGCCAAGGCTCGAGTTAAGAACAACAAAATATGCTTTTCGATACCTGGAACCTAACCTCCTACCCACCCCACACTTAAACCATGCATTACCCGCATTTTAATGAAAATCCAGTAAAAGGAGGGTGAATAGAAACTTTCTTAACCGAGCGAGTTTGAGTCGAGCTCGGTAGGGTCCACCTAAGAATCAAGCAATCCAAGCAAAAATCGAGCGTGGCTAGTATCTCCCGGCTTCATGACCGCTACTCACTTATCCAATAGCCCAAGGTTGAAATCGGAAAATAACACACTATACAAGAAAGTCACACGAAATTAAAAACTCAATATGTACACGAATCACAACAAAATATTTTTTAAATTTTTTTTTTTCAATTTTTCAAATATTTTTGGATTTTTGAATTTTTGAATGTTTTTGGATTTTTCAATAAAAGAAAGAAAGAAAGAAAGAAATGGAAAGAACTTAGGTTGACTTCCAAGAAGCGCTTGTTTTACGTCACTAGCTCGACGTACTCACTTTTCGATTAAGGTGGGAAGATAATGGGAGGGTCCATCAAAACGATCTCCTCCTTGTCGGGAGGAGTTGTGGTCTTGAAGTGGCCCGACACTTCCTCTAAGATCCAATGGAAATATTGAGAGGCTAGTGTTCTAATCGGGCGAGTAGGCGTCATCGTGTGTAGATTCTCGGGTGGAATTGTTGTTTTGAAGTGACCCGACGACTCATCCCAAAAACAAAAGGAGTAATGGATGGCTATCTTCTCCAACATGCGGTCGGGAAACGGGGAAGGGAAATGATCGCTTTTGAAATCCTCATTTGACCTCTTAGAATCGATCAACATTCTCCATCTTGTCGTAGCCCTCATGGACAATAACTTTCTCTTTTCCTCTTTAGAAACAAGCAAGCCGCTCATCTTTGGTACCAAGTCAATGGGCTTCACCCACTCGCTTTTAGAAATAACAAACATCAAGCCCTCCAATAACAACCTCCTCATCCCGGCTCTCACCATATCTCCAAGACTCGAATTCAAAGCGCTAACTCCCTCAAACACTCCTGGTATCCAATCAATAGCACTTTTAAGAACATCAACCACTTTAACCATCCTCTCCCCCTTTTCTTCTCGGTTGGAGTTTGCAAGGATAATAACCGACTTACTCTCTTCATCCTCCTCAAGATAATCGTCAATTTTTCCAAGATCATCATCAATAACCTCCACCTCCCCCTCTAAAAAGTCGTCATTGCCCTCAACGACACATCGAGACTCATCTCCACACAAAATGGGGTCGAATAGAGGCACAACGGGATCATCGAGAAGAACAAGGGGCTTATCCTCACAACATCCCTCTATATCAACAACCGGGCCAACCTCCTTCGGTGAGACAACCGAATCAACTACCCCACACTTGTCAAGGAAAGTGACCGGAAGAGTAGACGAAGGAAATTGGTCCACGTGATAATTAACAAGAGGATCGTGAGGCGGCGGGGGAGTAGTACAATCGGGTCCCGCACAAGGAGGAGTCGGTTCCGGGCTAGACATTTGAGCGATTCGAGCCTTTAATGTCGCTATTTTCATCGTCAACTCAAACTCCCTCGAGGATAAAGCCATGTTCACGTCATAATTATGAGAATACGTCAGAGGAGAAGATTTTCGCTCGGGAGGGCCACTTGGAACAATGGAGCTCCCACCTCCAAATAACTCATAAGTATTGGGATTCGGCGGTGGAGTAAAAGAAGGCGTAGTACAAGCGAGTCCCGCTTGGTTTCCACGACCTCCATACATATCAATGGAATCGAACGAGGACATGAAAGGGCAATATTTTTGAATATGAGCACTCATTCCACACCATCCACATCCCAAAAAAGGTCGGCTAACATCTCTCATAGTACGGATGGGGGGGCCACTTTTCACATTGGAGCTCGGACCGCCAAACGACTCATAATCCTCGAGATCTTTAACGGTTAAAGGGGGAAGTTGGGGAACACCAAACGAGAAGGGAATTGGAGTTTGCATATTTGGATAAGGATTTGAAGCACCATACCCTCCGGGAGAACCATTCATACCCACGACGCCATCAAACCCAACATGGTTTGCACCATGCCCTCCCATGTTGGGTTGGCCATAACCAGAACCAATATTGGCAACGTGGTTTGCACCATGCCCTCCCACGTTGCCATACCCATTATACAATGTCTCATTCCCGGCATGGTTTGCACCATGCCCTCCCATGCCGGGAATGTATCCACCATAATTATAGTTATACGTGCCTTTCATACTCAAACAAAAAAAATGTCAAATAACAAAACAAGCAAAAAAATAAAGAAACCTTCAATCGAATCGAAAACCTTAACCAAGCCGAGTCGCAATGGAGCTATTTTGTTTGAAGAGTTTTTGTGGTGATGAATAAATCATCGGGTTCATTGGCTCGATATTATCAGAATTCGATTCAATTGCAAGTTTCAAGGTGTTTCAAGCTTGGAAAAATAAAGGGAAAATGAAAATAAAGCAAATAAAATAGCTAACTATCCTAAGAATTGAAATTGCAAGTGGGTAGAATGCCTCGTCGTATGCCTCAAATAGAAAATGCAAAGCAATAATGAAAACAAGCAAGAAAATGCAATGTTTCACCAAGTACAAGCATGCAAGCACAAGGTACAACTATGCATAAAATCCTAAAATAATAAAAATTGACAAAAATTGAAAGCATGGATGTAAAGAGCAATGGAAATTAGCAAGAAAGTTTGAAACTTTAAGAAAAATAA
Source organism: Phtheirospermum japonicum (assembly GCA_014905375.1). NCBI lineage: Eukaryota > Viridiplantae > Streptophyta > Magnoliopsida > Lamiales > Orobanchaceae > Phtheirospermum > Phtheirospermum japonicum. Next base: position 969,994 of record BMAC01000077.1, read on the forward strand.
CAAGAAACAAAGCCTAGATCTAGGATTAAGTATGAAACAAAGCATAAAAATAAAATTGCAAATAAAGCTTAGCAAAGTCTCAAAATCAAGACGATCCAAGTGCCGATCTATGATCTAGATGTGTCACTCATCTAGATTCCATAGCCAATTCACAAGTTTCATCATAAATTCAAGGTGCTAAGACTAAAAGCATAAAATGAAGAACAATGCATGGAAATGAAGAACAAGCATGGAATTAAAGCATAAAACATGAAATTGAAGGGAAACTTACTTGAATTCAGAAATGAAACAAAGCTTGAATGTAATAGCATTAAAGTAACAATCCGAAGGAGTATTTGGATTCTTATTAGGTTTACAAACCCAAGGGGGTGCTTGAAATTAAATCTAATCTAGGAAAAAGAAATTACATAAAAGCTTGAAATTGAATCTAAAACCTAAGAGAGAAGATTATCCAAGAGATTTGAGAGTAATTTGATCCCAAACCCTAGCTTGGGTTGGGAGAGGAGTTATCTCTTCAATGTTGCAAGGCGTGGGATTTATATAGTTGTTTGTAGGGGCAAAAACGTCCAAAAAAGCTCAAAATCGCCGAACTCCCAGCGACGCAGTCGATCGACTGACAAAGCAGTCGATCGACAGAAATCCAGTCAATCGACTACCAAAACTTCGTAAATTATCCAATGATGACTTCATATAAAATGTATATCTTTCTCTTTAGTATCATATGGATTTTGAATTGTGTCATTTGGAATTTTCCTCCGAGAGTTATGGGCTCCGCACCAAAACCTGCCACAAGCAAGGCGATGACGAACTTCTCCACTTAAAGCTTCTTTTTACCATTCTTAGACTCAAAATTCGGAATTGTTGTAAACAAAAAAGTTTTAGACAATTCTCTCAGATTTCCAATGGTATAAAGTGGAGGCAAATGGCACAAGTGGTTTTGGAGTTATGCTTGCATTACGTCAACTGAGACATCCACCGAGCGAATATAATCCCTTCTAGCCACCTACAAAACAAGAATTCAAACTTAAAAACCCAAAAATATCACAAACACCTCACACTTAGTACACTTAAAGCCAAAAATATAATAAACAAGAAAAAGACCTAAAACCTAATGAAAAACGACTCTAAACTACTAGAAACGACGTTAAACTCTAACTAAAGACACAAGGAAAAACACAACAATTACATGCAAAACAACTATTTTGGGAATAGCCCATGAAATGCACTTGTCACTCTTTGAGTCTAGTTTAGCTAGATGATTTCTATCGTTGAGCACATAAAAAATACACCCAAACACATGAAAATAGCTCAAGTTCGGTTTTTTTCCCATTAACAACTCATAGGGAGTAGCACATGAACCTGGTCGAAAATAAGCAATATAACATGCAGTGTTCATTGCTTCAGTCCAAAAATGCTTTGCAATGCCGTTAGAAATGAGCATGGTTCTAGTTATCTCAGCAAGAGTCCTATTCTTACGTTCAGCTATGCCAATAGGTGAGGAAAATTCATGACTTATACCCTCCGAAGTGCAGTATTTTAAAAAAGATGCATTTTCAAACTCTTTTCCGTGATCAGTTCTAATCCTACCAATATTCATATTAAACCTTACACACAGCTTCTTTGAAAGTTTTTTGAAAGCCTCAAAAGTTTCAAATTTTTCTTTTAAAAATTCTACCCAAGTGAATCTAGAAAAATCATCAACAATCACTAACACATACCTCTTACCACCAAGGCTCTCAACCTCAAGTGGTCCCATGAGATCCATATGTAGAAGTTCAAAGCAAGATGATGTAGTGAGACTTTGCTGGACTGGATGAGGCACCGTTACTTGCTTTCCTTTCTGGCATGCCTCGCACATAAGAATGATCTTGGTGTTGAGCTTAGGCAGTCCACTCACATCTTCTTCTTTGGCCAACCTGTCCATCATCTTGTAATTCACGTGTCCAAGCTTTTGATTCTACAACTCAGCATCACTTAATTGGGACAGTCTGCAAAAAGCATTACTTTGGATTTGGTAGCAATTATCTGAAGTCCTTTGACCAGTGAGAATACATGGTCCATTCTCCTCGTAGACTTCACACTTCTCACGGTTGAACTTGACACTGAAACCACCGTCGCACAGTTGACTTATGCTAATCAAATTTGCAATAAGTCCTTTACCAGCAGCACATTTTCAAGAGTCACAATGCCTAAAACATGGAGAGTTCCTTGGCCAACAATTTGGCCATTTGCGCCTCCACCGTACTTTACTTTTCCACCTCGAAATCTGACAATGTTGGAAAGCAGCTCCTCGGACCCAGTCATATGCTTGGAGCATCCACTATCGAATACCAGGCTCTAGGGACGTGGGACTTCAGGGAAGTATGGATCATGTTACACTTGACGTTATTCTTCTTGACCCACACTTGTTTGAACCTTGTGTTGGTATTGATGTTGGTATGATGGAAACCAACATTGGATTTAGCAGCCGTATTAGTTCTCTGAAATTACCTTCTCTCGCCTATGATCTTCCAGCAAAAAGGCCGAATGTGTCCGGCCTCGCCACAATAATGGCACACGAACTGTCTCCTCCTCTTCTTATGTCGCTTGGGCGATTTCTGCTCCTGACTTGGCACTTGTGGTAGCTGATTTGGTTTAATTCCTATTCCTTGCTTCGAGGTTTCAGGAAAGTTGATCTCCAAGATTTCATCAAGCTTCGCCTTGCCTTTGTTCAGATTTGATATGGTTCCTTGGACCTTTGTCATTTCGGTTCTCACCTTTTCTAGCTCAGCATCCTTCTTGGTAAGAGATGTTTCCAGACGAACAATTATGTCAAGCTGATCATCCTTTTCTTTGGTCAGTTTTTCTACTTCTTTCACGAGATCCTTGACCTTGAGTACCTGTTTTCCCCAGCTGACAAACAGTCGCTGGTGCTCAACACTCAGTAGTTCATACTCTTTATGATAATCAGGGGTTTCAACATTCAAGCAAACGATGTTGGTATCAAGAATATCAACATGGACGTCTTCGTCCCAAACAACATGGGTAAATAAGGATGGAACAGGTTCAGTTGACTCAGAATCATTGACATCCTCTGTGAAATCAGTAGCAACCATGCTTTTCTTCTTAAGAGTGTTAGGACATTCATTTTTGTAGTGTCCCCAACCTTTACATTCATGACATTACACCTCACTGAGTGGTCTCGTGGGATTGGATGCGTTTGGAATTGAAGACGTTGACTGAGATCTAGGAAGAGCACGTCCAGTGAATTTTGGCGTGGGCACCCGTGGCCTGGTCTTCGTATTTGAGCCTCCAAGGCTATTCTTCTTCTTCAAGAAGCTGTTGAAACGTTGGGTAACAAACGATAATTCGTCTTCACAAAGCGTAGTAGATTCCATATTTTTAAGAATTTCATTGAAATCAGACTACTCATCGTCTTCATCGTTGGCTGGATTAGTATCGGAGGAAAAGGCAACGTTCTTCTCTTTTGAGTTGGAACCAAGGTGTTCCATCTCATATTACTTAAGGTTTCCAACTAAGGTGTTGAACTCAATGTTATCAAGATCTTTAGATTCTTCTATGGCAACCACCTTCATATTGTATTTCTTTGTAATAGATCTCAACAATTTTCCTACAAGATGAGAGTTAGTTATGGCCTCACCAAGCTCTCTGCACTCGCTTGTGATTTCTGACAGTCTCATAGAATAGTCCATGATTGATTCTTTCTCATCCATTCTCATTGCTTCGAACGTGGACATCAGCATTCTCAGCCTTAATTTCCTCACGCTTGTAGTTCCTTCACACACCCTTTGGAGTGCGTCCCAAGCATCTTTTGCTGAATCGAAATTTTTGATGACTCTGTAATAGCTTGCATCAACATAACTGCACAAGGTGTTGATACATTTGGAATTCCAATTCGCAGCATTCATTTCGTCAGCAGTCCAGTCTTCCTCCTTTTTTGGGATAGTGTCGCCTTCTTCATCAGTGACACGTGGCTTTTCCCATCCAAAGAGGACGGTTCTCCATGCATGTTCATCAATGCTCTTTAAGTGCCAACGCATCCTATGTTTCCAGAGAGAATAATTCTCTCCGTTGAGGATCGGTGGCCTTGGGTTTCCTTGAGCATCCATAGCACCTAAAAATAAGGATCAGTACTTAAAAGGTTAAGTAACCTGCTCTAGATGCCAATTGTAAAATTTGAAGGTCTATGGTTTTAAAAATAAGTCTCAGATTTACGATATTGTTATCAATGTTTAACAACACTGGTTAACAACATCGACCAGAGTAAAATAATAATATGCAGCGGAAAATAAATTTAAGAACACGGTTTAAACAAATTCAGTTCACAAGTAAAAGTACTTGTGAACTTGGGTGTACAAACCCGAAAACTATATTACTTTCTTGTTTTTCGATCAATACACAAATATTAAGTAATATATGAAAACTAAAGTATCAAAACGCATGATACTAAATACTTGTCGCCTAGGTTGATCAAGCTCTTCTCCGTTGGTCACGCAACTTCAAATAGCTTGACAATATCGAACAATGGCTCTAAGCAGTCTTTGTGTTCTTCTCTTGCTTTGCGTCGATCTCCTTTTCTCAAAAACCCGTGCGTAAAGATCGTCAGAAGCTTTAGGATTCTTATGTCTTAAATAGACAATCCTAGAATCCTAAATTTGGTAAACAAGAAAAAACAAATCCTAAACACAATCTAGGAAACTAATAAAGTCTTAAACATAAACTAGGAAACACAATATATTCCTAAATCTAGTTTCCTAACTTATTTTGTGCCCAAGAAAGGCAAATAACAAAATAGGAATTATTGCCAAGAATAAATTCCTCAACAATATTCGGGAGAAACGTGTGTTCTTTTTTACTTAAGAATGAATTTAGTTAAAAATATAAAATTCTCATGGCAGATGGTATGTTGTCATACCCAAGATAACCGACCATCAAGGAAACACCCCAAAATGTGCTCCCTTTCTCTACTGTATGGACTGATGTCACCATCTGCCTACATTTCAAAGGGTATAACTCTTGTCAACTACCAAGTAAACTTCAAACAAAAAACATATAATTAATTAACAATATAAACAGTTATATAACAAATCCACATTTTATACTTGCTTGAATAAGGAATAGAACAAATCCACATTAATTATTCGCAAATGCAAGTTTCAACGTATTTTTCTCCAATAATTTAGTAGCAGCAGAAGAAGAAGCACTTCAGAAATTACCTTAAGAGCCGATGAATTACTGAAGAAAAAAATAGCGACGAACAGCATCAAAGTATAGAAATTCATCATAAATCCGTACCTGCACAAACAAAAATTAAAATTCCAAACATAATCATATCTGAGATGGATACACTATAAACACGTACAAAAAATTTCTCGATTGAGATGCCCAGTACTTGACGATGGAGTCGTCACCGCCGGAGAGAAGGTGGAGCTTGTCATTGAAGCGGGGGTAGCGGACAAGGCGGGCGGGGTCAGTGTGGCCCTTGAGGAGGCAGAGGTGGTCGCAGGTCCTGGAGTTGAAGATATGGGCAATGCCGGTTAGATCTGAGGCAGCAAGGGGTTTGCCTTCGAGGCGGTGTGAGACGGAGGCGGTGGTGTCATAAAAGTCAGAGATTGTGTGCTTGTGGTCGAGGGTTTTGCCATAGAATATGGAGATGGTGGCGGAGTGGGCGGTGGCGAAGTCGTGGGGGGCGATTGGGTTAAAGGAGATGGAGTTGATGGGGTAGACGAGGGGTTTTGACTCGATATCTTTGGGGGTCTTGAAGGATCTCCAGTACTTGGATTCGGGGGTGAGGGTGGTTTTACTGGAGGTGGGTTTTAGTCTGAGTTTAACCGGAAACGTTTCCGCCATTGATGGAGGTGGGGATGTTTTGAGGGCTAGGGTTTTGAGGATTTTTTTAGTGGGCTTCCTTAAGCAGAGGGAGGAGAGGGCCGAGGAGGGACGGTGGAGGTCTTGGGGGTGTGGCAGGGGAAGGCGGAGAGTGGAGATTTGGATAAGAGGAGGAGAGGAAGGCAAGTTAGGCAAACAAGATTTATGTTGTTGGAGACAAAAGTAATTTTTTTATTACATTCTAGAACATCTTTAAGAAAGGCGTTCTAAATAATATGATATACTAGAACGCCTTTTCAAAATACGTTCTAAATAACTGTATATACTAGAATGTCTTTTTTAAAGACATTCTAGATATCGAATATACTATAACGTCTTTTTTAAAGATGTTCTAGATGTCGAATATAACAGAACGTCTTTTTTAAAGACGTTCTAGATGTCGAATATACCAAAACGTCTTTTTTAAAGACGTTTTAGATATCGAATATACCAGAATGTCTTTTTTAAAGACGTTCTAGATATCTAATATACAAGAACGTCTTTAAAAAAGGCGTTCTAGTATGTGATACTTTTATTCGAAAATGCCACGAGCTGATATTCTATAATGGATCCTTCTGAGGCGTTCTATAATGTCTTTTCTAAAATAGTTTTTTTGTACTAGTGTGTCCCGAAAACTTCAATTTCGACACCTGAAATTCATCTGACCATCACAGAGATGAACACAAATTCCAATTACATTCTAAATGAAATACAAACTAATTAAAGGACAAAATTACTTAGTTGAGATTGATTTCGGTAATCTCGTAAGAAACCACAGTCTAGTGAGTTTTTGCCATGATAGCCAAGACCTCAAATTCTCCTTCTTCTTCTTCCGCTTCGCCTCTCAACTCTGGCACCACCGCACTTGCTGTGGAATTGTTGGTGGGCATGGCAGCTCTCAAACTGTGTGTGAATTAAACTGAATGAACATCTAAAGAGCGACGAAATGTTTTCGATTTTGGATGCACTAGTACAAAAAAACTTTCTAAAACAGACATTCCAGAACGCTTCAAGCAGCTACGTTCTAGAATGTCGTCTGATGGTATTTGTAATTAAAAAGTCATATACTAGAACAACTCTTATAACATACGTTCTAAATAATTAGAGACTGCTCATATCTAGAACGAATATTATAAATCCGTTATAGAATATTAAATATTTAAAATATATATTATAAATACATTCTTATATACTAAATTATTTAGAATGTATATGCGTTCTATTAAAACTTACAATCTAGAACGTATGAATATATTATACGTTCTGAATTAAACAAGTTCAAAAAATAATAATAATTAAGAGGATTGGGAAAAAAAAATCGTCTGCCCTATAATTCATTTTCCTCTTCGCCTCCATCTCCAGAAAACTCTTGTCGTCACCTCTATCTCCAGCGCTTCCACCATTGGAACCAAAAATCACCGATTCCTCCTCCTCTTTGCCTCCGTCTCCAAAAAGTTCTCTCCGCCTCCGTCTCTAGAAAATTCTCTCTACATCAATCTCCACCGCTTCCGCCGCCACTATCAGCATCACGTATAACCCTTATGTCATTTGCATCTTCAAATAAATTTGACCCGCATTATATTGGCCACATTCTCATAAATTCACATTCATTTTAATAATTACTAGTCTTTGATTTTTTTTTGTTCTTTTATTCCCGGAATCGTATGATTAGTCTCGGTGCTACTAGTGCACACGTGCCCTAATTGGTAATCAATTATGTGCAAAGCGGTGACTATGAAGAAAGTAGGCTCGGCTGCAAAGTGGGCTCGCCAAGCCGAGAAGAGACGGGTTTACAAGAAGGCCCGCAAATCTGGAATCAGGATTCAAATGAAGATGGTTAATTATTTATTAGGTTTACACTTGCGCAATCCAAACTTTCAAATAAGTACTTTTTAGAGGAAAAAATTATTTGCCACCTGTACTTGTAGCGTTTTTATGGTTTGCAACCTAATATTTTTTTTGTTGTTAACAACCCAAAGTATGCGGGTTTTGCTCTTTGTAATCTTCAGGCTATTTTTTCATTCAAAAAATGGTTGAATCGAAGCACGTAAATCTCATGCCTCATTCTAAAATCAACCAATAAAAATGTACGAAAAATAGAATCCAAAACAAAAAAATTACAGTACATCAAATTTTTACTCAATATTGAATAATTTTGAGACTTTAAGTCCGAATCATATTTAAAAAAAATCATATTTCATACGATTTGTTTGCCTAATTAAAGATATTTAATTTATGGGAAATGCAGCAAATTGATTTTTTCACTCTAAAATCAACTAATAAGAAATGTACGAAAAATAGAATCTTAAACAAAGAAAATACAGTGCATCAGATTTTTATTCAATATTGAATAATTCTTATATTTCAAGTCAGAATCATATTTTTTAAAAAATCAGATTTCATACGATTTGTTTGCCTAATTAAAGACATTTAATTCATGGAATAGATAAGTTTTTTCGTTTCATAATCGACAAATAAAAATGGACAAAAATTAAAATCGGATACAATATCTATAACGAGGGGATACGAAATTATATCTGTTTGGATTATCAGAATTCTAAAACTTGAATCTCTACGGTTTCAACTAATTCTCCTTATAAATATAAGTTCCTATTCTTTGCAAATAAATTTCAATTCCCCACCCAAATGTGTCTGTGCTTTTTCTCTATTTTTAAAACTTGGGCAACAAGAATTTTTGGAACGATGCCTCCTTCATTTGGACTCATCAAAAGACATCGACCGAATGAATAAAAAAGCACTTAAGCTTAGAGTTGTTCGATTTTTTGCTCGATCAGAACTTGATGATAAGGAACAAAAGACTTCCATGGAGATCGTTTTTCATAATTTGGAGGTAATTATTGGTTCTCAATAATTTTATTATTATATATAGATATATAGGTTCGGGTAGTCTACTAAATTTTATCATTATACACACACACAACACACACACACACACACACACACACACACACCACACACACACACACACACACACACACACACACACAACACACAACACACACCATATATATATATATATATATATATATATATATATATATATATATAATATATATATATATGTTCGGATTGTCTACTAATATTCGATTAATGTATTGAGTTGACTTAAATTGTCTCTAATTATGTAAAATGGGGAGGATGAATTACTGGTATTATAAAGAAGATCAATGTCAAGTTGTTCGAGAATCAGATTTCTTAGCTTTATTATTATTATTATTATTATTATTATTATTATTATTATTATTATTAAACAAAAGATTTTGAACTAAAAATCTATGGTGTTCGTGTTGTGTGTGAGTGGTGTAGCTTAACAAGGACTGTAGTTAGGTTCGGAGCGGCGGGCATAGTTTTCGGTTTCGCCATCTTCGAAGAAGATTAGGGTTTGTGGGGGACGGATGAGGTTAGGGTTTGTGGGGGTGGCAAGTGGGCCGAAAATGTAGGGTTGTCATATTTATAGTAGGGTTAGTTTTGTGATGGTAGATTAGGACCATTGGATGTGGTGTGATATGTACAAACCCTCGATTTTGGTTGGATTTAAACGGGTTGTGGTCTGAAATGGGTTAGCGCTTTTTAGTTGGGCTTTACTAATTGAGCCGATTTGAGTAGAATTTTATTTATCAATTGGGCTTCTAAGCAATATTTTATTTTTATTTCTAAAATATTCAAATTCAAACTATTATCTGTAGAATATAAATAATATGAATATTTTTTATATATAATATTTGATTAATATGTCTATGTATTTTATTTTATTTTTCTTCTTCAAATTTAGTTATTTATTTTAATTATCTATTTAATAACATTATATTCTTTTTTCTGACTTTAAATTATAAGTATTTGTTTTTTTCTTTGGTATATATATGTGTATGTATGTACATACTATAATTAATTTTGAATTGAAATAATATATTAGAATAATAATTTTATTCGTTTTTTAAGTATATAAAGAGAGCGTGTATGTGTATGTGTATGTATGTATATACTTTATGAACTTTGAATTTAAATAAGATGTTAGAATAATATCTTATTCTAATATTATGTTAATTTAAATGTATTGTTTGGTAATTATTATTAAATCTATTGTGTTTAATTAAAATCATGTATCTAGTAATGTATTGATTTAAAGTCAAGATACTTTTTTGGGTTACCAACTTTTATACCTAGGGTTATCTGGTCATGTTATGGGCTTGGATACGGATCTACGGAAGATTTTAAATTAGACTCAAAACAATTGGGCCTCTCAATTGTTAAGTGGACTCAAAATAAATTATGGTTTGGGTTGGATTTAATCAATTAAATAGGTTCTAAATTGGTTGAATTTGATTAATTTTACTATCAAATATTTCTAAGTTGTTTCTATTTATTTTAAATTTATAGAAATTTAAAATTTGATTAGGATGTTTTTAAAATTTATCGATTGTGTTTAAATTAAACCGATTATGCATTATTGTATATATTTCAAATTTTAATTTCAATTCATGCGTGTAGATTAATTTAGTTTTTTTTATAGATTTGATTATCTAATATGATGTAAGATATTTTATCAAGCATGTTTATTATTTATTTGTGTTTAATTTAAATCTTATATATGGTACTGCATACATTTGATTTTTTCTTAATATCAATCTCTATTAATGTAGATTAATTTAATTTAATTTTCTTATTTTATGAATAATAAATTTATCTCGAATTGTTTGTAATTGTTAAATTATATTACAAGATTTTTAGATTTTTTTATTATCAATTATGTTAGTATTCAATGAATTATCAATATGATTTAGTTGTAATTATATAAATTTAAATTACTAAGTAAATATTTTATAAATTACATATATATATTTATATATTTGACAAGTCATTCTATTTAATATTTCTCCGTATTTTCTTTTATTTTGTTGGCTTTTTAAAATTTAGTTGTTTCTTCATATAATATTTGAAATGCTTCATATATGTTTTTTTTATTTAATGGTACAAGTACTCTTCTCATATAAGAAAAATAAATTTATGTATGTATATATTTTATTAATTTTTAATTACGTTGTTCACATATTAATTTAGATTAATTTAGTTTAATTTATAATATTTTATTAATTGTAGAGTAAATTCAATTTGTTTGTAATCGTAATTTGAAGTGCAAAGCTCATTAATTTTATATTTGTGTGTATGTATGTATATACTTTATTAATTTTGAATTGAAATAAGAAATTAGAATAATATCTTATTCTATTATTAAGTAATTTAAATGTATTTAGATGTATTATCTGACAATGTTATTAAATCTATTTTGTTTAACTAAAACCATGCATCTGGTAATGTATAGATTTGAGAATTTTTGAGAATTTTAATTTAATTTACATTCACGTAGATTAATTTAATTTACTTTATTCATTCTCTTTATGAATGAATTGTGTGTAATTGTAAATTTAGATTATGATATTATTATTATTTTTTTTTTTAAACATTGACGGTGTGTTTGACTTCTTGAGTGATTTGCACACAACTGAATTCTTGAATGGTATAAAGTGTTCTGGGGTGCCCAATCATGACTCCTGTTATGTTATTGAGGAACATAGACCACTCCATGAGATTATGTAATGAGACGACATTGGTTGTTACAAGACTTTCCACTCACGTCCTTGAATGCAAAACTATAATTGGTGCAAAGGCAGGCGAAAATGTGTTTGCAGTAACGTACAAAGAAGTATTCAGTAACGTATAATCTTAATGTTCATGTATATAATGTGGATTCGATTCATAATTTATGTAGCGTGATTTTTTGAGCTATTTCTCTTCATCTCTATCTCTCTGTTGATTTATATCTTAACATAGTAAATAATAATAAAAGTAATATTAACATAATTTACATTTTTGTATTTTAGCTTTATGGCCCCTGCATCGCACGGGTGTTAAAAAAAACTAGTATATATATATATATATATATATATATATATATTA
>BMAC01000077.1:990807-1005975 GCA_014905375.1 Phtheirospermum japonicum
TTGTTTGAAGATTGATTATTCTAATAAGAATTTCTAACAAGAATATAATTAAAAGCATGAGACGTAGAATAATCTATCGCGTTGATTTTTTCTCTTGGAACGCTGATATTCTCTTCGATTAATATCTAAGAATTAGAAATTTCAGACTAAGAAATATAGAAGAAAGAAAATAAAGAACACTCTTGGGTTGTCATCCCCAAGAGGTTCGAGAGTTGTGTAGAGGGCGTATTCTGGGTGTTAGCGTTCCCTTCCTTTTATAGGATATGGTGGTCTCCTTTTCTTTCAGCAAATCCTTCTTCAAAGAGGTATCTTGATTTATTTCCTTTTTAATTCCAATGATAATTCTTCTCTTCAAATCCATCAAAGGAAAGGTCTTTTCCCCTTGACCAAGTCTTCCCAGCTTCTTTTAATATAATTATACCCTTTTTAAAGATGCGTTGGAGCCGGGCTTGCTCGTTTTATGGGCCGAAGACTCTTAATTTTCGAAACAGTGATCGCACTGGGTAACCAAGTATCGTCAATGTACCCAGTGTCGGCAGGTGCATGGATCGATGCGGGCATGAGTCGACGCTTCAGAGAGTTTGCGTTGGTCTTGCGTCGAAGGATGGTGGATCGACGTGGGCGGCGGATGCGGACACTGGGTAACCCAGCGTGGAGAACGTACCTAGTGTAACACTTCAAATCAAGGCCTAATCTTGCTAAAACTCCACTCATAAGCCCACACTCGATCATCTCCAGACCAAAATACCTAAAAACACCTGAAATAAACATAAAATTAATTAATTATGATTAAAATACGATAAATTACGATAAAGATCGAGTAAACTCAAATTCGTAAGACCTATCATAAGCTCCAACGGAAATACCCTAACATTCTCGTCCAAAGCTTCGTTGATTAGCACATGGGGAACGATCTCAACTAAATACTCTATATCTTCCTCCTTACACATCCTCCTTCGAGCTCGAATTCTCAACCTCTAAGATGGGCTCCACCATATCAAGAATCGACAGATCTATTTCACTTGGAGATTCATCTTTCTCGCTCTCCAGTTTTTCGAGAGAAGCATTTATTTGACCCATCATAGTCTCTCTATTCTTCATAGTCTTAGAAAAGTCCTGCTTCCACTCTTCTAATTTCTCGTCTGATTCCATTGGAATGGGTGAGGGCATTCTTCATAGCTCGGGTAGTAAAGAATTGAGTTGGGAGGGGCAAAAGATTCATAACTTGTATAACTCTGGATGGCGACAACTTCCTCCTGTGGCTCTTCGTAAAATATTACTGTGCATGCATTCGCCAAATTCCCATGTGCTCCACAACGGTTACATACTTCATTGGCCCTTTTATAACTTGCGAACTCGGCTTCTAGGGCCGCCATATCTTTGATCAATTCCTCGAGCCTCTTGTCATTTGCTTGTCTAGGTGAGTAGAACCTTCTCATGAACCAATCGTACATGTCTTCCCACACTTTCAAGGAATCAGGAGTCATATATAACAACTGTTTCATTGCTCGATCCTTTAGTGTGAAAGGGAAGAGTCGCATCCTCACTTGATCTCTTGTAAGGTCGAGAAGAGGGGAAGTTTGGGTGATGTCCTCGCACACTTAGATGTACTTCAACGGATCTTTCCTCGTGAGTCCCTGGAAAAATGGGAGGTGATCTTGTTCGCAATTGTCAGGATAGTAATTCTGCATCGCGGGGCTCAATGGAATGGCCGGTCAAATGTCACAACACTAATCGGATGGTGGTGCACCGTTATCATACGATGGATACCCTCGATAGTGAGACATTTTTTTATATTTTATTTTTTTATATTTCTTTAGAAAATGGTTTGTTGAAGCCTTTGTTGTCGAGGTACCTAGCATACATAACACTCAACGCACAAGATTAAACTTACCGACGGAAAATAATAAAAACAAACACAAAGAAAAATCACAAATAAATACTAAAGATAAATGAAACGAAATAGAAACACAAATAAGGTCACAAAGAGCAAACACAAAAATCACAACCTTTAGTTCTCCCCAGCAACGATGCCAAAATTTTGATTCAAACTTTACACACCTACTTTTTATTAATAGTTTGTCAAGCTTTTAAAGTTCGCTCGCAAGAGTACAAGTTCGCTTGTAGGTTGTCAAGTTCAACCAAGTCGATTCTCTCGAGGAAAACTAATCGGAGATTTTTCTTGTGTTTGTTTTCACGAATAAGAAAATAATAAAAATAAATAATCTAAACACTCAATCAAGTTGTTGGTTTAAATGTCGAACAATAAGATCAAAAGTTTTGAGAAGAATTAAGAAAACAAGGATTCTAGAGCTCTAGAATCATCTCCACGACCTTTGCGGAAAACCCAATTGATGGTTCACAATGATTCTGGGCTCCAGACCCGTTAGATCTAGCCAACAATTATCATCAATCTCATCATCACAAAATCAAAACAATCATCAACACAATTCATCATACAAGTTTGGGGGATTTTGTTTGAAGATTGATTATTCAAAGAACAATTACTAACAAGCATATATTAAAAGTATGAGAAATTAATTAAACTAATTAGGCAAGGGATTTGAATAATTACGAATTAATCGAAGAGAATAATAGCGTTCCAAGCGAAGAAATCCATGAGATAAATTATTTTACGTCTAATATCTAAACTATCTAAAAACTATTCTACTTTATCTAAGAACTAGAAATTCAAAACTAAGAAATATAGAAGAAAGGAAATAAAGAACACTCTTGGGTTGTCATCCCCAAGAGGTTCGAGAGTAGTGTAGAGGACGTATTCTGGGTGCTAGCGTTCCCCTCCTTTTATAGAATATGGTGGTCTCCTTTTCTCTCATCAAATCCTTCTTCAAAGAGATATCTTGATTTTATTTCCTTTTTAATTCCAATAATAATTCTTCTCTTCAAATCCATCAAAGGAAAGGTCTTTTCCCCTTGACCAAGTCTTCCCAGCTGCTTTGAATATAATTATAACCTTTTTAAAGGCGCGTTGGAGTCGGGTTTGCTCAGTTTATGGGCCGAAGACTCTTAATTTCCGAAATAGTGATCACACTGGGTAACTCAGTGTCGTCAATGTATTTAGTGTCGGTAGGTGCGTCGATTGACGCGGGTGTGGATCAACTCTTCACAGAGTTTGCGGCGGTCTTGCGTCGAAGGATGGTCGATCGACGTGGGCAGCGGACGCGGACACTGGGTAACCCAGTGTAGATAACGTACCCAGTGTCAGCCATAATACTTCAAATTGAGGCCAATCTTGCTAAACCTCAACTCGTAAGCCTACACTCGTCCATCATAAGGCCAAAACACTTCAAAATACATGAAATAAACATAAATATGGTAAAATAGGTCGGAGATACATAAATATGAAAATATGCTCAATCTATCCAACTTACAAAGAAATCAATAACAAAAACTAACTAAAATACTAACAAAAATCAAGACAAATTCGTGTTAATCAACTACCCCACGCTTTATTGGTTTGTTCGTCCTCGAACAAATGATAATTTCAAAGAATAACCAGTATAAAAATAAGCTCAAGCAAAGAGTCGTGTCGTGCTACATAAATAATTCTGAAAATATAGATAATTGAAACGTAACCTCAAAGGCTAGACCCTTATTACATTGTCGCTCCAAAAACAAAATCATGCTTCCTCATAAAGGGTAATAAATATGTGTACGCTCAAAGCACTCGAGAATTTTTTATGGGATCTTTTTACACTCAATTCATCTGAATACATGCACAATAAATAAGAACTGAAAATCAATAACTTCTCATCGCATATTAAGTGTCTAACCAACAAAGAATCGGAAAAGGTCTTTTCGAGTTATAATGTAGGCTCTTTTGACGGGTATGGAATATATAGGTCGTGTGGCTAACTCACGATCCAATGTGATCAATAACTCACTAAACTAATCTAATCACGAAGCAAAATGCTTTACCTCATTCAATAGAAAAAACCTCACTAAACACTCATAACGTAGCCTTAACTTAGGATGTTTCTCAACTCGTAAACCGTAGACCGACTTATTGAACAAACCACTTAAACTATTTAGAAGCTTATGATTTTCTTCTTCTGTCAAACTCAACTTTTGCCTCTTCAACATTTAGGCTTCATAAGAAAAATCAATACTAAACAAAATCCTTATAAACATAGGCAATAACTCAAAAAGATTCACCATTCTTCTTACTCTTTTATTATTATTATTATTATTATTATTATTATTATTATTATTATTATTATTATTATTATTATTATTTTCTTTTCTTTCCCCTTTTTTTTAAGGATGGTGATCCTTTATTAAAATCTTTCATAAACTCCTGATCAAAACTCCAAAACACAAATAACCAATAAAATAACTAACTCTTACCCCATGCTTTTAACTACGTAAGAGTCGACTCATGAGCACTCATGGCTAAAGGAAATTATTATTTGGCTATGAATTGCTCATTTGGAATCTATAGTGGCTAATGTATATGGATATGGCCGAAATAAGGGTTTTATCTGTGCCTTATCATCATATATATGACGGACAATCTACCTCTTGGAGGCCGAGGTAATGGAGGAAGAGGAGGAACGAGTGGTGGACGAGGAAGAGGACAAAACAACCAAACTCCTCCTCGTGATTATCCACACGGCATGCCACCAATTGATGACATGCACGTGTAAGAGCAACTGAATAACAACGAGGATGAAGACCCACAAAACCCGCCTCTGATCCACAATGAAGAACCTAGAGAACCGGGCAATGCAAACAACGAGGAGCATCTACCTAGGAATGACCACCAAATCATGATGCAGGAGAATCCCACCTACCAACAACCTCCTCAACGCTTCCGGAATTGAGAAGAAGCTCGATCCTATTATGCTCGAGCGAATCAAGAGTTCGGACATAATAACAGTGGTAATGGAGGGCCCCGGCCCCAAAACAACCAACGGAATCACCGTGGATTTGGAAACTTTGAGCAAGAACCGAACCACAATCATAATAGGAAGGAGGGACGACCGTACAACGCCTAGCAAAGAGAGAATTTCCGCAATGATGGTTATGAAGATTATTGGAATCTCGAGGAGGAACGCAATTATGGGTATTGCGAAGATTATGGAGAGCAAAGGAATTTTGGTGCGCGAGCTAATTTCGGAGGAAGACGAGGACAACGGGACCCTAATGAACGTCGGCAATGAGACCTCCTCTACCCAACAATTGGCCCGTATAGCAGTGCAATAGTATTAGGCCCCACGGTAAGAGATTATTTGAAACCAGACAGTGTCAACCAGTTACCTACCTTCCACGACTTGCCCAACGAAGATCCCTTGAACTTCATTTGAGAATTCTACCTCGTGGTGGGCAGAATCCTAGCCCTTGGACTCCATGAAGATCAACTGAGAATAAAATGTTTCCCAACTACTTTGAAAGACAAGGCTAAGAAATATCTTCTATCATTGAAACCCAATTCCTTGACTAATTGGGGGATGGTGTACAAGAATTTCGTGAGTAGATTTTATTCAGCTCAAATGACGGCTAAATTAAGGAGGGAAATCACCAATTTTGAACAAATGGAGGGAGAATCATTTCATGAAGTGTGGGAGCGATACAAGGGACTTTTGCAGTCATGTCCGCACCACAAAAATAGCGCGGAGATTGTGAATAATTACTTTCATGAGGGGTTATTACCAGTTTACAAACAACTAGTGGAAGTAAAGGCCGGAGATTTTGGAGAGTTGACCGCCGTGGAAACTTGGGAATTATTTGAACTCATGAGCAAAAAATCACAGCAAGCAAGTTTCCGACCAAGGAAGTACAAAGTCCATGGAGTCTCTATTCCTCGCAATGAATAAAGCAAGATTGAGGACCTAACGAAACAAGTTGCGTTGTTGACAAGTAAAATGAAAAGGGAGGAGGAACCGTCAAGGCCTCCACCTAAGTTTTGAGACAAATGCGGGGCAAGTGGGCATGGAGCTGACACATGTAAAGTGGTATTCGATGACGATGAGGATGAGGAAGTGAATGTCATCCAAAACTATCGGCCCAATAACAAGTATGGGAAGAAATTCGCTGGACAGTATAATTCGAACTCAAGCTACGTTCCCAATAGCTCGAATTACGTACCAGTTCCCAAGCAATCGGACCCACGATCGCCCCCGAATAGAAACCAAGGAGCAATGAGCGGCTAAAACTCTTATCAGAACAAGGGGCAAGGCAACTACTCACAACACCCTCCACAACAAGCAAACATGATGGGACAATAATATCATCAAGCACCACGGCAACAGCAAATGCCACTTACGACCAACCATGATGAAGAATTGAGATTGTGGCATCAGCAGCAAGGGTGCGAAGCTTTATGGAACCAGGAAGAAACACTTCGTACGATTGAGGAAGGCAAGTGGACGATAAAATAATTAGAAAAGCTAGAGATGATGATAGGACAACTCTCAGCTTCTATGGTGAAAAATGGAAGTGATCCCGGGAAATTACCTAGTCAACCCGAGTAGTCGATGGCAGTACATATGCTACGTGGCGGGAAGAAGGTTGACAACGGGATACGAGAAATCATGGGAGAAGATTCCAAAAACGAACCGAATTTGGAAGGAAAAGATATGGATAAGGGAGAGTCTAGTTTGAGTGGTGAAAAAGGAGTAGTGGGAGGCATCCACAAGTCATGTAACCCATAAGTTCCAGGCTCATTGATCGGAGTTTTTCAGCCTAAACGTACTGAAACAAGCAAAATGGACGCACCCAAGGATCCATCCGATCAGAGCAAGCAAAACACCGATCAGACTAGAGAACAGGAGACTTCATCCGATCAGAATGACCCAAAATTCGATCGGAGTGGAGGACAGGGAGTTAGTTCCGATCGGACTAACCTAGAGTCCGATCGGAAGGGGAGTCAAAAGGTTTCATCTGATCGGATGAGTAAGGATGACCGATCGGATTATGAGCCTATTCCAGACAATTCAAATCCACAAAGAGTCATACGGGATGCAGTGCCTTTTCCCAATTGTCTTAAACCAGCAAGGGAAATCAAGAAGTTCATGGAACTCTATAACATGCTGAAAGACGTGAACTTGAACCTTCCACTTTTTGACGTTATTAAAGCAATGCCAGCTTACGTCAAGTTTTTCAAGGAACTCGCGTCAAAGGAAAGGAAGATTGAAGCAAACGAATGAGTGGTATTATCCAAGGAAGTGAGCACGATATGCCATCAAACGTTGCCACCGAAGGCAAAGGACCCTGGGAGTTTCTGCATTACAATAACTCTTGGGAATGGGCAAAAAGCACGTGGAATGCTTGAATTAGGGCAGGAATCAATTTGATGCCCTACTCCCTATACAAGCAATTCAACCTTGGGATAATTAAGACAGCGAGTTTACGGCTTCAATTAGCGGATCATTCATTGAGATATCCTTTGGGAGTTGTCGAGGACGTTTTGGTGGAAGTTGGATCACTGGTAGTCCCTGTGGATTTTGTTATACTGGATGTTGGAGAGGTGGATGAGTCAAACAAGGAACATACCATCCTTTTGGGAAGACCTTTCATGGCAACATCACACACGTTGATCGATGTGGGACGGGGAAAAATGACACTCTCCATATTCGGTCGATCAGTTACGTTCTCGCTTAAGGATATTCAGAAAATTCCATCACCCTTTTCGAAATCAAAGAGGAGCTTATGGTCGAGCAACCTATTGGACCCACATTGAAACCCAAAATGGAGTTGAAACCACTTTCGAGCCATCTCAAATACGTGTTTCTCAATTCTAACAAAAGAAAGCCCGTAATCATTTTCGCGGAGTTGGCTAAGCACGAAGAAAGAGAACTAATCGAGGTTCTCAATAAATATAAGCAAGCGATTGGATAAAGCACGGGGATATCAGAGGAATAAGTCCGGTCACGTGTATGCACCGGATCGATCTAGAAGAAGGAGTCAAACCGGTACGATGAGGGAGTCATATATCCCATTTCTGATAGCGAGTGGGTTAGCCCAGTACACGTTGTTCCAAAGAAGGGAGGCATCACGATTTTAGAAGATGAAAAGGGAGAAGTTGTTCCAACGTGTTTAACCACCGGGTGGCGCATGTGAATTGACTACCGGAAGCTCAATGCCGCGATGAGGAAAGATCACTTTCCACTCTCAGTCATGGATCAATTGCTCGAAACATTAGCAGAGCACGAGTATTATTGCTTTTTGGATGGCCTTTCCGGTTATTACCAAATAGCGATAGCTCCGGAGGATCAAAAGAAAACCACATTCACATGCCCCTTTGGAACATTTTCTTGCCGGAGAATGCTCTTTGGCTTGTGCAACGCCCCAGCAACCTTTCAGAGATGTATGATTTCCATTTTCGCCAAGTTCATTGATGACTTTCTCGAAGTCTTCATGGATGACTTTGCAGTATTTGGGTCTTCATTTTCTCATTATTTGAATAATTTGACTAAGGTACTTGAGCGATGTGTTGAGTCTTATTTAACTTTGAGTTTGGATAAGTCTAATTTTATGGTGAGAAGTGGGATTGTGTTAGGATATGTAGTGTCGAGTAAGCGGTTGAAAGTCGATAAGGCTGAAATTGATGTGATTGAAACTTTTCCACCCCTAAGGATGTCAAAGGAGTTAGAAGCTTTTTAGGACATGTGGTCTTTTATCGACGTTTCATAAAAGATTTTTCTAAAATTTGTCGCCCGTTATGTAAGTTGCTTGGAAAAGACATACCTTTTGAATTTGATGGTGAGTGTCTTTGTGCTTTTAACGTTTTGAAAGAAGAATTGACACAAGAACCAGTTGTCGTTGAACCTAATTGGTCACTTCCTTTTGAAATCATGTGTTACACTTCAAACGATGTTGTAGGAGCAGTCTTAGGACAATGAGTGGATAAAATGCTGAGGGTCATCTATTATGCGAGTTACATGTTGAATAATGCCCAACGCAATTATACCACCACGGAACGTGAACTATTTGCAGTTGTATTTTCATTAGATAAGCTCCGTTCTTATATTGTTGGTTCGAAAGTGATCTTGCACACTGATCATGCAACCCTTTGACATTTATTTGCTAAAATCCAAAGTAAACCAAGATTAATTCGTTGGATTCTTCTTTTGCAAGAATTTGATGTTGAAATCAAGGATATAAAAGGATGTGAAAATGTGGTTACGGACCATTTATCTCGTATGTTAATAGAGGGAGAGTCTAACAAGTTTGATTTTGTGGATGATGTTTTTCCGTACGAGGATGCTAATACGATTGAAAAAGTAATGAACCTTGGTATGCCGATTTGTTATTACCTTGCTTGTGAAATTATCCCTAACCACCTTTGTGCTCAGGAAAGGAAGATATTCTTATTTCAATGCAGGATTTTCTTTTGGGACGACCCTTACTTATACAACCAATGCAAGGATTGGACTCTTTCAAAGATGTATACCAGACGAGGAGAAGATTGGTGTGTTGAATTTTGCCACGATGAGGGAGGCCACTTCGGAAGTCAGAAGATAGCACTCAAGGTCCTCCAAGCTAGTTTTTATTGGCCCTCACTATTCGGCGATACACACCAATACTGTAAGATATGCGATAGGTGTCAACGATCGGGAACGATAGGAAAGAAAGACGAGATGCCTTTGGTACCCAACCAAGTAATCGAGATATTTGATGTATGGGGCATCGATTTCATGGGACCATTCCCGAAGAGTGGGGAGTACGAGTATATACTCGTTGGAGTAGATTACGTGTCAAAATTGGTCGAAGCGATCCCAACTCGAAAAGCTAACTCCGAAATTGTTCTTAAGTTTATTCAAGAGAACATTTTCAGCCGGTTCGGAGTACCAAGAGTGATCATCAGTGATGGAGGAAGCTATTTCTGCAATCGAGACTTTAATCGATTAATGAATAAGTATAGGTTGAGTCATAAAGTGGAAAATCCTTACCACTCACAAACCTCAGGGCAAGTGGAGACGAGCAACCGTCAAATTACGACCATCCTAGAAAAGACAGTGAAACCGAATCGTAAGGACTGGGCAACGAAGCTGATTGATGCCTTGTGGGCGTACTGTACGGCCTACAAAACAGTGTTGGGCATGAGCCCATTTCGGTTGAGTTATGGAAAGGCTTGTCATCTCCCCGTAGAGTTGGAACATAAAGCAGAATGGGCAATTCGCATGTTGAATTTGGATTTGAACGAGGCATGGGAATATAGGAAACTGGAATTGAATGAACTGGAAGAAATAAGAAACGATTCATACGAGATGGCATGGGCGAGCAAACAAAGAATGAAGGAAATGCACGACAAAAAGCTCGTTTATAAGAACTTGGAGGTAGGAAAGTTAGCCTTACTCTTTAATTCACGTTTCAAACTTTTTCCAGGTAAACTAAAGTCAAAGTGGAGTGGCCCATATTTGATCGCTGACATCAACGAATTTGGAGCTGTAACCTCACTTGATGAGAAAAATAAGTCTTCGTTCCAAGTCAATGGACACCAAGTGAAGTTGTATCACGGGGGACCTATTTCCCAAAGAGATCATGAAGTGGTGTTACTTGAACATCCCCCTCGAGAAACGTTGCACTTCTTGGGAGGTAACCCAAGTTTTTCCCTTTTTTTCTTAATTATTTCATTTTTGTATATATATTTGTTTGTTTTAGCACATTGGGCAAATGCAGTTTCGAGTTCTGCAACAAGAGATGAGTTTTCCAGAACCATCCGATCGGAGGCCCAGAAGTAACCGATCGGACTCTTCTGGACAACTGTCCGATTGGAGGAGACAAGTGACCGATCAGATAACGGTTGCGAGAGAGTTATTTTTGAAAGAACATTACCATCAAGGAAAGGCTGATTTGGTAAGAATTTCCAAAAATATTTGTTGAGGTAAGGTGAACTTTAATTGGGGGAATTGATTTTGTGCCTAGGAAAGTTTATATTTTCTTTCCCTCATCTTGATTTTATTTGATTCTTGAAAATCCCTTCCCTCTACTCTTAACCTCTTATATAAACCCACCCTAAATACTTAAATTCCCACAACACCTTCTCCTCTACTACATCATAACCTTCTTACTTACGAGTAGTCAAAGAGAGCAATGAACCATCATAACAACATCGGTTATGGATGGGTGACCCAAAAGAGGTATGAAGACATTATAGACAAGTTGGAGGATGAATTATACGAGCTTTGTGAAAAGATCAACAAAGTGCAAGCCGATCTCAACAACAGTCTCTCCGAAGAGATTGCTCTGACCAACATCGAGTTCCTTCAAACATCTTGAATGAGGCAGATACCGAGATTATTCGGCTGAAGGATAAGATCGTCGGGCTCGAGGCATAGGTGGAGGACCTTTATGAGCTAGCCTTTGGATACATACCATCAAAATAGTGCCAATTTAGAATAAATGATTTTGTTGCTCTAAAGTTCAATAAGTGGGATATTATTAAGTCTAATTATGAATTGCGTTATTATCTAAATAATGAGCATTGTTGCTCAAATTTGAAATAAATAATTATTTGGTGTGGTATAATTTGTTCGTTTTTTACTTTTGTTGTGAATGTTGTAAGACTTTGCTGTATATATATACATATTAAAAATAAAAAAAATGATAAATATATAAAAAATATAAAAAATAAAATAAGGCCTGAACAGAACAGTCCGACCGGACTTGAGCACATACCGATCAGATTGAACCTTCTGGACAACTGTCCGATAGGACAAAGGCTCTATCCGATCGGACGACTGCGCAGGTTATTAAAATCGGACCCCCCCTCATTCGATTTCTTTTAACCTAAAAAATCTATTCTCTTCCTTTACAGATCAAGAATATAGAATTATCTCTTTCCACCTTCACCAAACCCCGAATTAAGTCCACAAACGCATCCGCTCGGAGAAAAGGTGCAAGCAATTACATCTGTTCGGAGAATTCAAGGAATTGAGCATGAACTTGTATAAACTACACCAAGCTCCACAACTAACTACAACTCATCAAACTTCAAGGTATAATGGCTGAAACTCAAAATTATTGAACTGCTTGGGAGTTGAATTGCAGGTGTTGTGAGAATTGGTTGTTGATTGGGAGACCTCGATGTCATCTTTGGAATCGATAGCGAGAGAGAAGCAAACGAAATGTTGCAACTCGACGACTACAACAAGAAAACTTGGTGGACCAAACTTTCTGGATCACCACCGGATCCCGGGTGCCGTTTCAATTTGACGTCCTTGAAGTCAAACGCCGTCCACCTAAAGTACAAATTCTTCATGCAAGTATCCTTGGGTAAACAGGACGCAACATGGATATCTTCCTCCGAGTTGAAAGCACTGTGGATCACGTACCACCGAGGCAATGCGAACATCTATCCACTTTTGATCGCGGCAATCGAAAACGTCCAGCAAGTGCGGGAGAAGAAAACGACAAAACTCACCTTGGGAGCTTTTATCACTGAGCTTGCCCGGCACCACGATTGTGACCCCTATGACGATGACATCGTTTATTCGAGTGTGGCAATGCTAGTTGAGAGTCGGATGATCAATGACCGAAATGTAGGTATTCCAACGTTCATGATACCCTCGGAGAGGAAAAGAGCTGAGGTAGTCGAGGACACCAACGACGAGGATGAAAACGATGACAATGACAATGACGATGATGACGGAAACGGGGACAACCAGGAGGAGAATGTGAATGATGGGAATGGAGGGGATGGGAACACCAGTTCCCAGAATTATGAACATAGAGACTATAGGTAGGGTTTGTACTATTCGAACGAGCAGTGGAGGCAGCAACAGGATTTCCAGGCGCGCATGATGGATCAAATGAGGCAATTGGGCCTTAATCAAGAAGAGCACGCGAGAAACGATCAACACGATGCCTGGGAAGCACGAGAGGAGGCACGGGAGGAGGCGAGGTATTTCCGAAGCACATTAACTATGTTGGGAACCAACTTGGCCGAAATGAATCAGAATATTGCTCGGTTGACAAGCAACGTTCAACCAAATCACGGATACCTTGTCACGATTGGTGAGCGCCTCTTCCGTCTTGAGCAACGCTACCCACCTCCACCTCCGGACGACACGGACCAGTAGGCGGGCCCATGCCCCATCTGTATCATCATTCTATCAAACTTTTATTTGCTTTCTAGACTATTTGCTATTATTTGGATTTATTAGATGTATTAATATTTTCATGTGTTTGTGCTTGGGTGACTATGGTTAACTTATGGTTTGTTAAATTTCTTGCTATGGTTCTGTGAAATTTATTTGAGTTCCCCATATTCATGTTTAGCATTCTAGCAACCAGAAGTTTGCTTATTTTTATTAACGGGGGAGGGGGCTGTGTCATCCGATCGGAGACATAGTTCCGCTCGGACTGAAACAGTGATTGTCATCTGATCGGATGACTTGAGAAACCGATCGGATGCAGCACACTATTTCACAATCTAAGATTTAGAGTCCCATGCATGCCAAGTTCAAACCATTTTGGGTAACATAGTTACATTTTTGTAACAAAGTGCTAATCAGCCAAGTAATTACGTCAACTTTTGTTGAATATATGCCCATGCTTATTTGTGTTTGTACTAGCTTTCCTGTCGGAATCATGTATTATGTGATATTTTGTTATAGTCTTTTGAGCTTGTTTAGTGCAAAAGTTTTCAAAACCTACTTATATATATATATTTAATTAAAACAACGCGTAGTCGTTAGCAATTTCGCGAAGTTTTAAAAACTTGATCACCTTGCTTACAAAGTTTGAATAAAACCCTAGTAAGAAGCCTTGTGTGTTTATCAACATTTCATGATGTGATTCGATAAGTGTTTTGAGAAGTCTCTAAAGTCGCATGTCTACATTTGGTTTTGGAAATGACGATAGGCACATATAAAACCCGATTCTGACCATATTCAAAAATAAAAATCACTATAAATTCCCAATGAGCCCCTTTGAGCCTTTATTGTGTCTTTTTGTTAGCCACAAGCATAATTGTATCTCTTATTTCATTTAAATGTGTGAGATGAGAGATTTATTTATTGTTTCAATGAAATCTGACGTTTGCAAGGTGGGAATTAGTGGGATAATAATGAAAAAAAATGTAAAAAAAAAGATGCTTAAGTTCATAAGAGAATCTAGTTGATAGGAATAAAACCTATTTATAAAGGCAAACGAGCAAAGAAGGAACTAACACTCATGTTCCTTAGGATTGGGCGTGATTATTCAGTTTTAAGGGTTAGAAAAAGACTTAACTATTAAAGGCTAAGGATAATGTTATATGGTTACTTTGGGGGAATGAGGGGTAAAATTTTGCCCCACGCTTAAATTTTGGATTGAGTGAGTTATTGATTGCGTTTGTTCGCAAGTTAGCCACACATCTTTATATATGACATACCTTAACAAAGAGCCTACATTACAACCCTAGAAAGTCCTAATACGATTCTTGACTAAATGTGCACACATATGCGATATACGAGTCTTTGATTTTCATGAGTCGTTGAATGAATGTTTATGTTGATCCGAGCGTATACACTTACCTTTTGAAAAACACGAGCGAATGAGTGCAACATAATATATTTTCCTTTTGAGAGGACGCATTCTTTTGATTTCAATGTGAGAAAGTAATACGAGTTTAGCCTTATAGTTTTTGGCAAAAGTGTTTATATTTGCAAAACTAAATTATATGCACAACATGACTCTTAGCTCTAACTATTTTCACTTCTCTTAATTTCGATTATTTTGTTTGTTCGAGGACAAAAAAACCAATTAAGCATGGGGTGGTTGATTCATATGTATTTGTTACGAATCTGTATATAATCGAGTCATGTTTGAGTCTTTTTGTTCTCTTTTTCGGGTTACGATTAGGCTAAATTGCATAGTTTTGCGTTCTTTGCCTTCTTGCTTAACTTTCAGACTTGTTGATCAATAATCGGTCCATATGGGAGTAATTCTTTATTTTCTCATGCAGCTAAAGCGTCCGGTGGATCCGAAGGACAAAGATAAAGGAAGCAACGCTCAAAGTTAACCTTAAGGACACTCGTCCAATCGGACGAATTGCATCTCCGATAAGAACCTCAAATCATACATAGTTAACTTCGACAGGCAAGCCAGAAAAACACAATTCAGCGCAGGAATAGTAATCAATCACGTTCAAATACTAGCTACTTCAAACCCACGAACTCAAATTGCACAATTATAAAATATAAATCACTACTCAACCAT
>BMAC01000077.1:1008762-1025581 GCA_014905375.1 Phtheirospermum japonicum
TTGTTTGAAGATTATTATTCGAAGAAGAATTTCTAACAAGCATATAATTAAAACCATGAGAAATTAATTAAACTAATTAAGCAGGGGAATTGAATACTTACTAATTAATCAAAGATAATAACAATGTTCCAAGCGAAGAAATCCACGAGATAAATTATTCTACGTATAATATCTAAACTATCTAAGAACTATTCCACTTTATCTAAGAACTAGAAATTTAAAACTAAGAAATATAGAAGAAAGAAAATAAAGAAACACTCTTGAGTTGTCATCCCCAAGAGGTTCGAGAGTAGTGTAGAGGATGTATTTTGGGTGCTAGCGTTCCCCTCCTTTGATAAGATATGGTGGTCTGCTTTTCTCTCACCAAATCCTTCTTCAAAGAGGTATCTTGATTTTATTTCCTTTTTAATTCAAATAATAATTCGTCTCTTCAAATCCATCAAAGGAAAGGTCTTTTCCCCTTGACCAAGTCTTTCCATCTGCTTTTAATATAATTATAACCTTTTTAAAGATGCGTTGGAGCTAGGCTTGCTTGTTTAATGGGCCGAAGACTCTTAATTTCTGAAACAGTGATCGATGGGTAACCCAATGTTGCCAATGTACCCAGTGTCGGCAGTTGCATCGATCGACGTGGGCGTGGAAGCAATTGCATCGATCGACGTGGGCGTGGATCGATGCTTCAAAGAGTTTTCGTTGGTCTTACGTCGAAGGATGGTCGATCGACGTGGGCGGCGGACTCGGACACTTGGTAACCCAGTGTGGAAAACGTACCCAGTGTCAGTAGTAATACTTTCAGTTGAGGCCAAATCTTGCTAAAACTCTACTCGTAAGCCCACACTCGTCCATCTTAAGGCCAAAACACTTTAGAATACCTGAAATAAACATAAAATATGGCAAAATAGGTCGGAGATATATATATATGAAAATATGCTCAATCCATCCAACTTACACCGAAATCAATAACAAAAACTAACTAAAATATTAAAAAAATCAATAGAAAAAATAAAAAGAAAGAATAAAAGAGGATGGTGAATCTTGTTAAGTTGTTCCCTATGTTTATAAGGACTTGTGTTTAATATTGTTAATTTTCTTATGAATCCTAATGTTTAAAAGGCAAGTGTTGTGAAGGAGCGTGTCATAAGCTTCTAAATTGCTTAAGTGGTTTGTGCTGAAGTCGGTTTTAGGTTACGAGTTGAGAAATAGCTTGAGTTTAAAGGCTACGTGATGAGTGTTTAGTGAGGTTTCATTTGAATGAGGTGAAGCACTTTGCTTCGTGATTAGAATAGGATTTATTGAGTTATTGATCACGTTAGATCGTGAGTTAGCCACATGACTTATATATTACATACTTGTCCAAAGAGCCTACATTACAACCCTCGAAGACCTTTTTCGATTCTTTGTTAGTTACACACTTAATTTGCGATTAGAATTTTTGATTTTCAGTTCTTGTTTATTGTACATGTACTTTGATGATTTGAGCGTAAATACGTCCCTATAAAAATTCTCGAGTGCTTTTGAGAGTACACTTATATATTACTATTTGAGAGGATGCATGATTTGATTCGAAGCGACAATGTAATAAGGGTGGAGCGTTTGAGGTTGCGTTATACTTATCTATATTTTCAAAATTATCTATTTAGCACGACACGACTCTTTGCTTGAGCTTATTTTCATTCTTGTTACTCTTTGAAGTTATCGTTTGTTCGAGGACGAACAAACCAATAAAGCGTGTGGTAGTTGATTAACATGAATTTGTCTTGATTTTAGTTAGTATTTTAGTTAGTTTTTATTGTTAATTTTGGTATAAGTTGGATAAATTAAGCATATTTTCGTATTTTTGTGTCTCCAGCTTATTTTATCGTATTTCAATCATAATTAATTAATTTTATGTTTATTTCAGGTGCTTTTAGGTATTTTGGTCTGGAGATGGTCGAGTGTGGGCTTACGAGTGGAGTTTTAGCAAGATTGGGGCTCGATTTGATGTGTTACGGCTGACACTAGGTACGTTGTCCACACTGGGTTACCCAGTGTCCGCGTCCGCCGCCCACGTCGATCGACCATCCTTCAACGCAAGAACGATGCAAACTCTTTGAAGCGTCGATCGATGCACCTTCCGACACTCGGTACATCTACGACACTGGGTTACCCAGTGCGATCACTGTTTCGGAAATTAAGAGTCTTCCATAAAATGAGCAAGCACGGCTCCAGCTTGTCTTTAAAAAGGTTATAATTATATTCAAAGCAGCTGGGAAGACTTGGTCAAGGGGAAAAGACCTTTCCTTTGATGGATTTGAAGAGAAGAATTATTATTGGAATTAAAAAGGAAATAAAATCAAGATACCTCTTTGAAGAAGGATTTGGTGAAAAAAAAGGAGACCACCATATCCTATGAAAGGAGGGGAACGCCAGCACCCAGAATACGTCCTCTACATAACTCTCGAACCTCTTAGGGATGACACTCTCTTTATTTTCTTTCTTCTATATTTCTTTGTTTTAGATTTCTAGTCCTTAGATAAAGTAAAATAGTTCTTAGATAGTTTAGATATTAGGCGTAGAATAATTTATCTCGTGGATTTCTTCGCTTGGAACGCTGTTATTCTCTTTAATTAATTAGTAATTTTTAAGTTCCCTTGCTTAATTATTTTAATTAATGTCTCATGCTTTTAATTATATGCTTGTTAGAAGTTCTTCTAAGAATAATCAATCTTCATCCCACCCCCCCCCCCAACTTGTATGATGAATTGTGTTGATGATTGTGTTGAGTTTGTGATGATGAGATTGATGAAGTTTGTTGGCTAGATCTTATGGGTCTAAAGCCTAGATTCGTTTTGAACCATCAATTGGATTGTCAATTGGTCGTGGAGACGATTCGAAGCTCTAGAACCCTTGTTTTCTTAAAACCTTCTCAAAGTTAATAATTTTCTTGTTCATCTTTTTATTCAAAGTCTTGATTTTTATGTGTTTAGATTAGTTTTTTTTTCTTATTCATGAAAACAAACACAAGAAAAACCTCTGATTAGTTTTCCTCGAGAGAATTGACTTGGTTCAACTTACCAAGCTACAAGTAACCTCGTACTCTTGCGAGCGAGCTTCTGAGCCTGACAAACTTATTTCAAAAAGTAGGTACACAAAAGTTCGAATCACTTAGAAAGGTATGATCTTCTGAGCGTCCTAACTTGAAATATTTTGATAAGAAAAAACGCAATACTGACTTAAGCATCGGAGAGGTTTCCACTGGAAATTCTCCGGTGGTCCTTACTTACGTGTTTTTGGTGAAGCAGGTCAGGATCTTCAAGGATGAAGCAGGTGGTAATTATTTTCAGGGTGAAAAAATTGGCGCCATCTGTGGGAAAATGTTGAGTTAAGGCGTGAGATGGTAATTATGGAGACAGTTGGTCTCAAGCGAAACCTTGTGGCGGAGCTGGGCGGTACACCAAGCTCTGCCATGCCGACGGAAATTCCAGGGGTGGCGGGACTGTCAGCGGCGGACAGGCAAAACACACCACGTCAGAAGGCACCAGTGCATGCAGACGGAGGATCAGTCAATGATGCCTTCCTGCAACAAATCTCCGAGCTTATCAGCAAGGTCGTGGAGCCGGCGGTAGAAAAGAAGTTTGCGGAGCGATCTCCAGCTGACGGGGAGCCAGTCCGGCCTACCCTAAGAACTATTAGAGATCCAGATGGGGATGAGGAGGAAAGCTCTTTCGGCTCTGATAGCGATACTTCTAGCATAGCCAATCCAGATCTCACTGAGCAGATGCAAAATCTGCAAAGGGAGGTCAGAGAAGTGAAGCAAAAGATGGCAGGTGCAGGGGCAGGGCAAACACGGAGGAGCACTCCATTCATGGAGGTGGTTATGAGGGACGATCTCCAAACTTCTTACTGATCCATGGGCTTTAAGTATAATGGGACAACGGACTCGTGGGATCACTTGAGCCGATTCGAGATCGCAGCCACCTTGCACAAATTTTTTGATGCGGTCATGTGTCGGGTCTTCCCCACGACCTTCACGAAATTAGCTCAGCTCTGGTTTAGAGAACTGACTCCCCAATCCATAAGCAACTTTGATGAGTTCAGTTATGCATTCTTACACAAGTTCACCAGTTCCAGGAAGTACCAAAAAATGCTGCTAGAATTGTTCAGTTTGAAGCAAAAAGAAGGCCAAAGTCTGCGTGGGTATATCAAGCGATTTACAAATGCTAAGTTGGAAGTTCCATCAGAATCCGAAGAGATATTGGTCAATGCTTTGGACCAAGGGCTCAGGAAGGGGGAGTTCATCCAATCATTGGTGGTTAAGCCGGCACTGAAATTTGGAGAGCTCTTGGAAAGGGTAGAGAAATATATCCACTTGGAGGAGGATCTAAGGATAAAGGATGATGGAGAAAAGTGGCGAAAACGACCTGACAAAGAAGATAGGACCCCAATGAAGAAGCACACGACTGATCTGATAGAAGGACGTCCTCGGTTTGATAGGTACATACCTTTGGCCTCACCTAGGGGGAAATCCTACAGGAAATTGAGAGACATCCCGATCTCAAGTGGCCTAGAATGTACTCCCAGAAGCCAAGAAAAGAAAAAATAGATTGATTCTGTCGATACGATTACGAATATGGTCACGACACATATGAGTGTACACACTTGAAGGACGATATAGAACGACTAATGCAAGCGAGACACCTTAAAGAATTTGTACGAGTAAAAGTGAAGGGCCCAGATCTGACCCATGCAAAAGGGATCAACACCAGACCAGACAGGGATGAAGTAATGGTCGCACAAATGCATAAAGGGTGAGCCAATCTCAGGAAGTACGAGGTGAAATCTCAATGATCACAGGAGGTGAATGGGACGAGACTTCCAGGAGAACCCAGAACAGTTATGTACGGGCTGCGAAAGACCTGAATATAAGGGCACGTGAAGTAGGACACTTAGCACTGAGTCCAAACATATGCTTTGGGTCAGAGGATGAGAATGATATTTTAGCCCCTCACATGAATGCACTGATTATAACAGCCACCATTGCTAACTACAATGTGCGATGGATCTTTTTGACACAGAAAGCTCAGCAGATATCATGTTTTGTGATTGCTTTCGGAAATTGAATCTAAATATGGAGTTAGAAGAGGTCACGACCTCATTGGTAGGCTTTGCTGGGGGAGCCCTGAGACCGCTTGAGCATTGAACCTCTTGGTCACACTAGGGGATGACCCGTTTAGGCAGACTAGGTCGGTGCATTTTTTGGTAGTGGATGCACACTCCTCATATAACGCCATGCTGGGACGATCATCTTTAAGCCAATTCCAGGCTGTAATTTCTGTCTACCAAATGAAGCTGAAGTTCCCTGCCTAGGACGAAGTTGGCGAGGTCCGTGGAGACAAATATGCGTTTCGGCAAACGTATGTGGAGAGTGTCCGTCGCAATGAAGAGGAAAGGTAGTGTAAAAGAGCAAGGATGGAGAGAGTGAGACCCAAGCTAGTTCAGCGGGAGGAGAACCTGATGTCAGTAGAGGTAATCCGAGGTGAAGACAGTCGAGTCCTATGTGTAGAAATGAATCTGAACTCGGAAGTCTTGGTAGAGCTGGTCGCGTTTTTGAGAAGAAATGTAGATGTTTTTGTCTAGTCTCCCCAGGATTTGGTAGGGATCGACCCAGCATTGGCAGAGCATCACCTCAATATTAGCTCTAATACAAAGAAAGTAAAACAAAGAAAATGAAACTTTTGCCCTGAGAAGGAGGCCATTATCAAATCAGAGGTGGAAAAGCTACTGCATGCTAAGCACATCTAGGAGATACAGTTTCCAGAATGGCTCTCCAACATCATACTTATCCCAAAGATGGAAGAGGACTGGCGCATGTGCATTGACTTTAGAGATCTTAATCGCGCCAATCCAAAAGATCATTATCCACTACCGAGAATAGATCAACTTCTAGATTCCACCTCCGACTACGAATTGCTTAGTATGATGGATGCTTCATAGGGGTAACATCAAATCAGGTTAGTTAAGGATGACTGGAAACGGGTCAGTTTTATAACTCCGAAGGGAACATTCTACTATGTGATAATGCCACTTGACCTCAAGAATGCAGGAGCCACATACCAACAGCTGGTGGATAGGATTTTTAAGGCTCAGCTCAGAAGGAACCAGTACTACAAAACATAGATTCCACGTCGGACGTTTAACGTCGGTTATTTGAAAACCGACAAAAAAGTATTTTCACGTCAGTTTTTATACAACCCGACGTTGTAAGTAAACTTTCACGTCGGTTCTATTTAAAACCGACGTGAATTATTATATTAAATAAATATTAAAATACCATAAATAAAATAAATATACAAGCGGCCAAAATTATTCACACCCCCGCGACTCGTAAACAAACCAGACCCCCGTCATTTTCTTCTTCTCAGCCCACCATTCTCCGCTGTTCCTATTCGTTCTCCGTCAACCGGCTTTCCCGTCCGCCCCCGTAACATCCGACCCCAAAAATCCACAGATTTGATTCTCGTCACCACTTCCAAATCACCAAAAATCCACAGATCTGATTCTCAGTTCGTTCTCTTTCCAAACTGACTAGGTATTATCGCGTTGACTGTTGATATGTAGATGCTACTGCAAAACCTGCCGATCCATGGAACCGTATCAGTTATTTGTTCTTCCCCGGCATCATCGCTAACGCCGGCGCTCCTTTGCAGCACCACAGCTTCTCCTGGACATTTACACAAACACTTCTCGGGCAAACTGCGCAAATGTCTTCCGCGCTCGCGGCGCCCCTCCTCCTCCCCCGACCCGCTCAATCTGAAGCCTCTCACTTCCCACGTCGTTCAGCTCAAGCGCCGCCGACAACTTGCTCAGGTCCTTGCTCTGTTCGTTTTTCATTTCAGCATTGTTGTTTACACCAAGCCTGTACATCTAGTAGAATAAAATCTTTTTTTTAATAGATATTTGAGAAAATAGAGGTTGCGCTGGAGCAACATGGGAAGCTGAACACAATCAAATGCTGTGCTGCAGGATTATGTCCATTGCCACGACATTGATTCTGCTCTAAAGTGTTCGATGAAATGTCAAAGCCAGAGGGTTGTGGGGTTGATGAAGTTACCTATTGAAGGTACTCTAATTCGAAAATGTACCTTTGGAAGAATAGTCTCCAATCAATAACATAATTAGCTTCACTTTGTACCTTGCTATCGTTTTCATTCAGTAAATGAACTATATTCTACACTTTCTAGTTGAAAATGCATTTGTTCTGTGATATCTTGTGGAATTAGCATGTCTTGCTCCATGAATATATAATAGTAGCAAATGAATTAAAGCTATTCTTTTTTCATGAAGGGTTTGGGTGATGCTCGGAGAATTGACGAAGCATTTCAAGTGCTCGAGTCTGTGGAAAAAGGTACCGCAATTGGTAGTCCACATTAATCCGCAGCACTGATTTGTGGTCTTTTGAATGCTTTAATTGAATCAGGTTAGATTTTCCACTCAAAATGCTTTAATTTTTTAGTTTTTTTTTTGGTATAGTTTAGTTTTTCTTGGGGTTTTCCAGTTATTTATTTATTTATTTTAAGTTTTTTAGGGTTTTTTCCCCTTAATTTTTCAGGGTTCCTTTTTTTAAAAAAAATTTAGTTTTAAGGGACCTAGGCAACCTAGCAGGAGTGACCCTCAACTTGCTAACATTGCTTCTTTGAACACGATGATTTAGTGCAGGAGACCTCGGATGTGCTAATGGGCTTCTTGCAAGATACGGTTATGCTCTTCAAGAAGGTGGAAAGTAATCGATTTTGACTTTTAAYYTATTGCTGAAGGTAATTTTTCTGAATCTAATGTTCAGATAAGGAGATCGATATATTTATCGCCTTTTCCCTTCTTAYAGTTTCAATRTCGTCTTTCAGGGTTATATAACTTCCGGTTGTTTTCAAGCTGCAATTGGTGGTGCAMTKCTAAACTGTGGATCAAWTAAAGGTATGYTATTYCTGGATTGCATTGGAAGTTCTGCAATTAGTGGTGATCAGACGGTTCTCATATGATTGTCCAAAAGGATGAAAGAAATGTTAAATCTCAACTCCAAAATGTTGGGAGTCTTGTATTCTTRTTTTTGSTTCATTCAGTMACACCTTTTATCTCTATTCCCGAGATTGTATGATTAATTATAATTACTCAATGTTATTCAATTACTTGTTATTTGAACTAAAAGAGTTTATAAAAATTAGTTTAGGTTTATATACATGTGGTTGATTATTGTGAAAATCGCGAACTTCATAAGGCAKGGTKGTTTTTATTTCTTTCCCCCTTGGTTGYGTGGTGATATGTTTAATTTCCCTGTTAGAWATTAAGTCTTGCTTCATATATTGTTTATCTACTTCGCTTGGCATTTTATTACATGACTGAAAGACCACTGTTATCTCTCTGGTGCCTTTTATTCTTTTACTTTAAAGTTGCTTGATTTTGCAGTTCTATTCATTATAATGTTACTTGAGTGAGTTCCATATGTTAAGTAGAGATCCATGCAACTCAACACTTTAGTATTTATTTGTCATTGACTCTTAAAACGACTCAGTGTTATTTCTTTCTTAATAATTGAGCCAAAATAAATATTAGCTTGATTTACATTATTTCAAATTGCAAATATGAGTATATTGATTACAAATGCCAAATTAATTAGCAGAAGCATACCTGATCAACAAGTATTAAAGCATGCGCTCTCGACTCTGAGAAACCTGGCCCGCTACCCAGCCCTTGCTGAGATATTGGTTGGGAGTCAGGGATGCATGGAGACTATTATTTTGGTGTTTTTACAGTGTGTATGGATTCATAAGTATTAAATTAGTTATACATCTTATAATAACTATAATAATATTTATTATTATTATTTATTTATTTTTTGCCTTCAGAAACAAAAAAGAAGGATACTTTATTGCCCTTGAGCTATTGAAGAGAATATGTGAGAGCGAAAATGGCGTAAATGCAATTCGCAAGTCACTGGCTCTGAAGTGGTTAAACAGTCTTGCTGAAGAACTGGCTAGGAAGGCTGGAAATGATAAGAGGTGAACAGTCTATAAATTTAGTAGTGTATATATATATAAGTAAATATTAAAATCTGTTTTTATGTAAGTTTCCGTATATATACTTTCTTAATATTTATGGTATAAATTGTCATTAATATGCGTACAGGAATGCAAGGAACATGGTGGCAAGAGAAAATGGAGAGAGAAGATTAAAAGAGGTTGTTGAGCTTCTTAAGCTCATTCCAAATGCCTGAGGGAACCAACCTTATTTGCAGCCTGCAGGTGTGGTTTTTTATCCTTTTTTTTTCTTTATTCCTTTTTTTTTCAATGGCCCTTTTGTATTGTGTATATATACTGGGCATGCAGATTGGAATGAAATCATATTCAACTTACCATGAATGGTGAATCTCCTATTACATCTCGTCTATTTCTTTTGATATTATGTTTATAATTATTGACTTCCACTACTACAAAACATAGATTCCACTTCGGACCTTTAATGTCGGTTATTATGCTCATTATTATTATAAGGAGGAGTTTTTGAATTTAAGAGTGTGAATAAATATAATTATTAAAACAAAGTTTTCTAAAATCTAAATTGAGTTTTTTTCATTGTATTAATAAATTATTTTATAAATTTAATAACTATTTTAATAGAATTTCATATTTTTATGTGTTTTTTTGTTTTTTTTAATATTCTCACGTAATACGCGGGTTTAGACTTAGTTCTAATTCTAAGTATACACATGGACACCAATTCTAACCAAGAAGACAACACAAAAATATATAATATTCGTTTTTCTTCTTCAAAAAAAAATGAAATTAATTAATTAATTAATTTTGGGTGTGTGGTACATAAGTTGCAAAAGCGCTTATTTATTTGTATAAGTCAACGAAAAGAAGAATTAGGAACCCAAAAGACTTCTGACTTCTATTAAAAAAATTACAATTTTCTCAGCTAAAAGCTGATGATCACTTTTTTTTTTTTTAAGTGATAGCAAAAACTCCATAAATTTGTCAACATTTAATTGATGATTTGAAATGTTGTAAACAGAGCGGAAGTTATCAGGAGACAGATGCAATTCCCACACCAAAAGTGATAATCGATCAGGATTTGGATCCCGATGCTACCATTGTTGAGATCACGTTCGGGGATCGTTGGGGCTCTCCTCGACACAGTATGAAACATTTTTTTTCGAACCTTTATAAAAAAAAAATTCTATATTTCCAACTGTAGACTATAGACTATTCGCATTTGTATGCTAAAGAAATAAGGGTGACCATTTAATAATTGCTGGTAAAATGCGATTTCAGATGAATGCTTTGAAAAATCTTGGACTGAATGTCATTAAGGCGCAGGTGTAACTCGATTCTTCGGGCAAACACAACAAGTTTGCTATCACTCAAACATAAGTTCATTTCTGTCAAACTTACTAATTTGGCCATTATGTTTGACTTACCATTATCTTATGCTTATTATTATTATTATTATTATTATTATTATTATTATTATTTATAAAATCAAGATGATGATTTCCCTTTCTTTCTACTTATTGACAAATAGACTTGGTTTAATTATTTTTTGATATGTTAAAAATATTATATAATTAATTGCAGATACTTGGTGATAGCGAATCATTTTCTCAAGAGAGTATCAAAGAAGTTCAAGCTCAATGGTTGAGATATTTTCTTGAAATTAAAAATAAATGAATCTTCAGTAAGGTTTTTTAAATTATATACTCATGTTTGTTTGATAACTAGAATATGTGCACTTTGAGTTCATTTTGTCTTGGTGTGGAGAATTCGAACAATGGATTGATGTTGGTTGTTTGATGTATTCAACTTTTACAACATATTGATGATAATGGATGTTTGATGTGAATCTGGGATTTATTTAATTTATTTTCAGCTTTTAGGATTTATTTTTAAGAAGACGGGGACCATCAAAAAAACATTGATATTATACAGGGACAGCATTTGTTGTTTAGACATTT
Organism: Phtheirospermum japonicum; assembly: GCA_014905375.1. Lineage (NCBI taxonomy): Eukaryota > Viridiplantae > Streptophyta > Magnoliopsida > Lamiales > Orobanchaceae > Phtheirospermum > Phtheirospermum japonicum. Next base: position 1,019,750 of record BMAC01000077.1, read on the forward strand.
TTAACGTCGGTTTTCAAAGTCGATGTTCATACAACCACGTTAGTTTTTTTAAATAGTTGACGTCGGTTTTTCACCCATTTAACGTCGGTTTAAAACCGATGCCTAAACCACCGACGTGGAATGTCACGTCGGTTTTCAGGAACCGACGTAATATTCCACGTCGGTTCTTGAAAACCGACGTGACTTTCAACGTCGGTGGTTTAAACGTCGGTTGTAAAACCAACGTTAAATGGGCTAAAAAACCGACGTGGATTGTCCTGTTTGTAGTAGTGAACATGGAAGTATACGTGGATGACATGCTAGTCAAAAGTACCAAAGCGACCTCACATGTGGACGACCTTATGGAGACCTTTGATACCTTGAGGAGGTATGGGATGAAGTTGAACCCCAAGAAGTGTGCATTTGGGGTAAGAGATGGATAGTTCCTAGGCTTCATGGTCACGGAAAGAGGGATAGAGGCTAACCTAGAAAAAATCAGGACTATTATGGATATGCAACCGCCAAGAAATGTCAAAGAGATGCAGTGCTTGGCTGGTCGGATCGCCGCCTTGAGCAGATTTGTCACCCACTTGGTAGAGAGGAGCTTGCCATTTTTCTGGGCCTTGCGTAAGAAAGCCCGATTTCAATGGGATGAAGAATGTCAGGACGCATTTCAAAAACTAAAAGGACATTTGGCAAACATGTCATTGCTAACCAAACCTATCGCGGGAGAGCCCTTAATCTTATATATGTCTGTAGGAAAATGGGCAGTGAGCATGGTTCTGCTCAGAGAGGAAGGTAGAATACAGAAGCCAGTATACTACTGGAGCAAGGTCTTGCATGATGCTAGGCTTCCATATGTGGAGGTCGAGCAAGTAGTGGTGGCTCTGGTCGGGACAGCCCGCAAACTCTGACCTTATTTCCTCTCGCACGAAATAATAGTCCGAACTAATTTACCTTTAAAATCAATAATGAGCAAACCAGAGGTTTCCAGCAAATTGGTGAAATGGATTATCGAACTTAGTGAGTTCGACATACATTTTGAAGGAAGATCGGCGATTAAAGCTCACGCATTGGCCGACTTTATGCAAGAGATGACCAGCTCTCCTGACAAAAAGAAAGAATGGACGATCTACACAAACGGCTCGGTAGGTAACCTGGGTTGTGGCGCGGGAATAGTATTAATAGACCCGGAAGGTGACTACAGAATATGCAGTGCGAATGAAATATTGCTTATCTAATAATGGGGCGGAATATGAAGCCCTGCTGACACTAGTGGAGAAATAGTTTTCTAGAATGCCCTGTTTCAGTTATTCTAAAACGCCCTGCCCAGGCGTTCTGACTAGAGTTGTTTTAGAATATCCGATTTTCCAGAACAGCTTTCTGAGGCGTCTTAGAATATCCGATATTCTAGAACGGTTATTTGAGACGTTCTAGAAAAATAATTTACCCGTTCTAGAAAACAGTTTTTCCTGGTTAATCTGTTCTAGAAAATAACATTCTAGAATGGTTAAAAAAAAGATGTTTTAGAATATAAATTTTCTAGAACGCCTTTACGAAACAGACGTTTTAGAATATACATTTTCCAGAACGTCTTTGAGAAAGACGTTCTAGAAAATAAACTTTCTAGAATGTCTTTACGAAAAAGACGTTCTAGAATATATATTTTCCAGAACGTCTTTCCGAAAAAGACGTTTTAGAATATACATTTTCTAGAACGCCTTTGAGAAAGACGTTCTAGATTTGACAGTTTTGGAATTCCAGATTTTTTTCATATTTGTTCATCCTCTCATAAATCACAATTTAAAATACCTATTTAAATCACAATTTTTTCACAAAACACCTGTTATTTATATAATTCAAAAATCATCCATTAATCACAATAATACACAATCACCAAAAGATGTCAATAAGAACAAAACAAGTCGCCAAATACACGATCACCAAATGTTAAAATAGAAATCACCAAAAGACGAGTACCTATTTTACTACCATTCAAGTTATCCACAAATAGTTTGTTTCTTACACTCCAAAATATATTGCACAACCTATATTGTGATCAAGTAATAACCTCTAAGAAACCAAGGGGACTTCAAAGCTGAAGGAGATTCTAAACTCCTCTTGAACGGCGTCTCTGTGAATCTACAAAGTAAAACAAAAGATAATGTATATTACACAAATGCCACTGCCACAAATAGTTAGCAACTCAACTGAACTAACAAAATCAAGAATCAACGTATTAGAACAGGAAAATAATAAATAAATGAAAGCATTACACACCAAACTCAAATCAAATCATTTTGAACTTGAGATAAGGCAATGTTATTCATTTAATGTTTCTTTCTGTTGAAATCCTCTACATAAAATCCCAGCAGTTGCGAAGTTAATTGTTTTCATAAATATGTAAACAATTAAAAAAAATCAAAATATCATCACCTCACAAACTAAACGTATATGTTCCAAAACATTTGTGTTAGATCGTGTTACGGTTGGATTGTGATCTTTTTTATCGAAAGAATGCTTTTTAGCATAAATAAAATTAATTTCATTATGTAAGAAAAATCAATTAATATTTCAAGAAATAATAAAGTATTAAGTTTGTGTTAAAACAAACAAAGTTTTTAGTCTCACACCTACCGTACACGTTCAAGTGTTCCATTACAAACTAACTTATAATAGAAATATCAAATTGAGTTTTGGGCACAATACCCTAGCTAGTTAACAAAGTCATATTAACTTAAACCATTCTTTTTTCTCCTTAGGACCATTTCAAATTTCTTGTTTCCCTAAAGAAAAAAATAAAATTAGTCAACAGTCAAATTCCTTTGTATGGAATATTTCAAGTCCACAACACCTTTTTTTCATTATTTTCATGCAGTATATATACAGACATAATAAAACCCCTCAAACTCACCATCCAATTTTCCACACAAAATTTGATTTAATTTGTGCACGCAATTTGATTTCATTTTCTCTCGCTTAGCAAAATGACAATGTCTTCAAAAGTAGTGATCTTAGCTATGTTAGCACTAATTCTCCTATCATGTATAAAACCATATGAAGCAACTAGAATTCTAAATGAGGATCTAAGAGGCCTCTAAATATTTTGTTGTCATCGTTGCAAAGGGGCCGGGACGTGGGGCCACCATCGCCTAATGGCTGCACATGGATCCCCGGTAGTGGCGGAAGGGCATATATGACAAACCTGTATATGTATTAATATATTGCTTTGATTTTTGCAGCTAGTAAATCATGGGATCCAGGAAACTCTCCGGAAGGGCATCATAGACGCATGTTCAGAGTATTATGAGTTGCGGGAGGAGGAGAAGCATCGGTACGAGGCCAAGAGTCTATCGGATCCGATAAAGACTGGAAGTGGCAATCTAGTGAATAATGCAAACCAAAGGGTTCAACTGTGGAGGGATTTTGTGAAGACCTATGTTCACCCGGAATTTCACTGTCCTCCTAGACCTCAGATTTTAAGGTACAATTGACGATCACAGAAATTGAATTGAAAATATTGTTTGACTTCTTCACTTTCTCGAATTATATATATATAAATGTTTATTTCAGGGACATTTTATTCGAGTTTTCGGAAAAAAGTCGATCGGTGGCAAGAAAACTTATACAGGGAGTTGGAGAAAACCTGGGATTTGAAGAAGGCTACATGGACAAATATTTGGAGCTCGATTCGATATTTCAAGTGTTTTCTGCGAATTTCTATTCGCGTTGCCCTCATCCTGATCAAGCTACCTACGAAGACAATCCGTCGTAAAAGTAGTGGTCGGCAAAACCTTAAAGACGAAACAAGTATGTGTCGTAAAACGCATAAGGATGCATGATTATTCAGAAGACAGTAAGCTTGGACACATAAATATAAATTTATGGCTAATCACCATCAACCATCAAACTATCTACGTCTTGCAAAGTCTTTTTCAATAATGTAACATTTTCAAGTTTATTAAAGTTTATAAAATAAGTTCAAAACTTAAAGGTTCAATATAAAAAGATATTGATTTGGCACTTAATTTACCTAATCTAATGGATTTTAAAACTTTAGTTCTTTCGATAAGTGTTTATGAAAATCTGAATTTTAGATATCTCGGCACCTTCATTAGTTCTTGATGTTGATGGGGATTTCAAAATCTGTGTATTGTTTTATGCGCATATCTAAATTTGAGAACACTATTTATAAATCATTTAAACATCTTCATTAGTGTTTCAAATAACGAAAAAAAAGTGATAGTAACCGAATATACAACCCTCATGAAAAGATAACTCGCCCGTCTACTCACATTGACATTCGGATGGCGTATACCTCTCTCATCTAGAAACGCACCCAACGTCATCGGAATATACTGTGTATTCTCTGACCCAAATTTCACTTATCTCGTTATCGTCTCCAAATACCCAAACTTCGACTTCGCCTCTTTGCTGCACAAATTAAAATAAAACTTGTTCACAATTAATTGACAATTTCGAAGTAAGATAATAACCAGGAATATAACACAAACCTGAAAAGAATATATGAAGAAGCTGGCTTCTTTGGTTTGTTCGGGTCAACAATATTTTCTCCCTTCTCTTTCTTCTGCTTTTGACGGTCCTCTTTATTTTCTGCATTTGAAACGATGAATAAACACCAACACCATTTACATTTTTAGAATTTAAAAAAAAAGATTAAATTTAGCCAAGAAAAACTTTAATCAGGGTTTTAGTTTTTTATTTCTTTTTAAGCAGCTGCATAGCTTCTTGTTTCTGAAGCTTCATAAGCTCTTCCTCTTCTTAAATAAATAAAATACAAGGATAAAAAATGACCTTCTCATAAGGTGCTTTTTGTTTCTCTAATCATGTTCTTCCACTCTTCACCTGTGATCTTTGTAATCTTTATAACCAAATAAATCCCGATTAGCTCCAAATTTTAATTAAATAATTTCAAATAAAATCTAAAAATAAAGAATTAATATTTTCAATTTTACCTCCAAGACATTCTTGCTCTCAGCAGCCAAGGCAGCTCGTCGCTCATTCGAGAAAATGAAATAAGCCGACATCGGCTGCTTCGGTTTCAAGGGGTCTTTTTCTTTCATGTGTAAACATAATACAAAAACATCAGAAAATAAATAAACACACACTAAAAAAAAAATAAAAAAGCATTTAATCATTATTTACTTTGGTTCTTGGTTTCTTTCTCAGCGAAGCCTTCGACTTCCTCGGCATTCCTATCCTCCGAAGATGAAACGCCCAATCCAACGAGTTTCTAATAAACACCTGGGTCAAATCAGGCGCGACACGGCCCACTTTCCGAAGCAAACACGAACAAAATCCTTCCGAAACTCCACCATCCTATCTTCTTCTTCCCCGCCCGACCCTTGTCCAGCACATCCAGGTTATTACGGTACATAGGGTCAAACTGAATCTGCGAGCAGATAACTTTCCAGCAGTACACAAAAAATGAGAAAAATTATCGAGGAGGCAGCAGCGAGGTTCGTGGTTGTGGTGGCGAAGGGTGAGGATCTGATATGGAGATATGCGAGAGAAAGTAGGGCTTGGAATTGAAGTGTCTGGTGTTGTTTTTGGGATCTGAAAGGCCACTGTCACCACCATTTTCGGCCGCCTACTCCGTCATCCGAAAGGCCGTCGAAACCAGCTAGTTTTACAGTTTGTTTGTCGAAACCATCAATACCAAGCTCCAGGCCCTAACAAGATAGCAAGAACAAGGCTCTTATTCTCAGTTTTACAATCCAATATTACAGTGAAGAGGCCATAATGACATTACCTGATAGTTTTTTCAATCTGTTGATAGCTTCACTAGCCAGCAATACACACCAACTGAATGCTCAAACCGCGAATGCACGA
>BMAC01000077.1:1042926-1090258 GCA_014905375.1 Phtheirospermum japonicum
TTATTATGCTCCAAGTCAAGGGAAATATATATAAACCCTTCTAAGTCCGTCCCAATACACACACCTCTGACCCATACACACTGAATACTGGATCTCTTGGCTCAAGAACTACACCATCCACATTCCGGTAACAACAATTGATCAAGATTTAAGATTCGAGGATCGCCAAGCTCTAACCGTCCGACTCGTGATCCGTTCTTCAATCGAGATCAATCACCTCTTCGGAGTAGCTGGAGAATTTACTACGCTTTCTAGTTTAATAAGTACTCTAAACAACCTTTATTCGCTTTCGTAGTTTAATTTATGCGATTAAGTAGTGCTTTTCAATAATTGTTCTTGAGTTATTTTATGTTTCGAACCTTAGATATTTTTTATATTTCAATTCGTAATCTTAGTTTAATTAATGTTTAGTTATTATTCATGCTTGGTTAGTTTACTTCGTTTACATTTCGTTCTAGATAATTGATGTTCGTTTATGCTAGTTAACCTTGTTTCAGTTCTTAGATTAAACTATCTAGTTTATAAGTTCCATTTGCTGAATTTCAATACTTAGTTTTAATTAGTGATTAATGCGTTTTAAAATTCTTAGATAATAAAAACAATCAAATTTCCACCCCACCCACCCCCCATGTATGTGATATTGAATTGAACAAACTATTCGAGATTTTCGATTGTATGTTCCTCGAGAGACGACTCGAGTCAAGTTGCCAAACTACGCGCGACCCCGTTCTCTTGCGGGCAAGCTATTGATCTTTTGACAAATTTTCATAAGTAGACAACACAAAATCTTGAATCAATCATCATAAGAATCTTATCACAATCATCAATCATCATACAATTCATCGTCATACATGGGGTGGGGTGGGGGTGGGGGGGGGGGGTGTTTGAAGATCAATTATTAAAATATCAAGCATGAATTGAAAGCATAAGAACTAATTAAACTAAATTAAAATGAAAGAAATTAAAGACTTACTAATTAAACTATGACGAACAGGAGCGTTTTGGTGTCGAGATCTTGAATCTAAGCTATCTAATCTATCTAAAAACTAATCTAAATCTAGAGATTTAAAACTAAGAAATTTAAAGAGAAACTAAGAAAATAAACGGCACTCGTTGGGGTTGTCAGCCCCTAAGAGGCCTTAGAAACCCTAGGAATATGATAATGTATGTAAAAAACCAAAATACATAGGGTATTTATAGTTGTGGGAAGCCTTAGGCAGTAAGAAACCCTTAAAATCACGATTCTGGGTCATCGCGTCGACCGGTGCATCGACCGGCGCGTTTAAGATCGACGCGACAGAGAGTTCGTGGGCGGGTGCGTCGATCAGGGCTACTATAACGGTTCTTAAGTCGACCGACGCAAACTTGTCGATGCGGGCGGACTGGTCGAGCGACGCAGGCAGCAGTTGGCAGCGCTCGGCAGGGCTATTTGGGAGGCTACTATAACGGTTCCAGATGGAATAACTGTTATAGAAAGTCGGCAGCTTCAAAATTTTTAAATCGCGGCCCGTTCTCGCTGAAACTCCACTCGGACACCCATCCTTGACTACGTCCAAACCTAAATACTTCAAAATAACTAAAATAAACATAAAATTAATTAATTATAATTAAAATACGATAAAGTAAGTTGGAGATAAGAAAATCGAAAATATGCTCAATCTATCCAACTTTCACCGAAAACAATAATAAAAACAAACTAGAAATACTAACTAAAATCAAGACAAGTTAGTGCTAATTACATACAAACATCCCGTATGGGATGAAGAAGCCCTCTTATCAGAGGCTGAAATCTGTCGAATGCGCCACAGCTTGCGCTCAGTCTCGTGAAGGCATTGATGATACCTGTCCGCTCGCTCAGTGGTAGAATGAGCCTCACCGGCGGCGGTGGTCAGCCGGCATACTGACTCAAGCAAATCAGCTTTTTCCTCCTGGAGTTGACGGTTGAGCTGGTGGAGCTCCACCCATTCACACTTATAATGGCGCTTCTTCTACCTTTTTCTCTTTAGAAATTGGCGAAGTTGGGAAATTTTTTCACCCAGTTGGGCATTCTCTTTGGAAAGATAAAAGTTTTCATTAAAGAATGCAGGGTTTTTTTTTTAAATTATCGATCTCTTCGGAGAAAAAATACGAATCCATAATGAAAAATATGCAGAGAAGAAAAGGATTTTATAGATAAAGAGAAACTACAGAGGGTACTAGGGTTTCCTGAAATCCTGGAAACCTTAAGTATAAGCAGACAAAATAGAAATAAGTTAAAGTATCGTTAAGAAATATAGGTCCATAGATTAATAAAGCAAATTACAGTCCTGAACAGAGGGACGCCCTAAGCTCCATAATCTTTAGTGTTCAGCTCTCCACCAACTCGCCCCGCCGCCCTGGAGACTTCTCCAAAATCTTGTTCAAACTGGATGCTGCCCTAGAGCTCATCCAAATTTGCAAAGGTAGGAGAGGACACAGTCGCTGGTAAGGCCAAGGTCAGCGACTGTTCAGGGGGGGAAGAGGAGACTGGAGAAGAGGTACCACAGGCTTGGCGAATGTGTTTAGCAAACGTAAGAGCCTCGAGCTGATGAAGCCGATCATCCTCCGTAACGTATGCGAAGCTGGTAGGTTCTGGAGGATTTTGCAGAGGAATGGGGTGGTATAAGGGAGCAGAGGGGTTTTCGGCAGACCACTTTGCTTGGGCATCCAGACCAAGGTGGTAGTAGACTTCAGCCTCAAGTACTAGGATGTCGTACAGCTCAATGGAACCAAGGAAAGATCGTCGGGTCTTCTCCCTGGTTAGCTGAATGAGCCTCTGCCCATCCTCTGAATTAAGGAATTCACCTCGCCCCTCAGTGCATCCCTCAGCTCGGCCTCTAGCCTCGCCTTCAGTTTCCCCCTCGGCCCGCACCAGTCGGAGTTTCTCTTTGGCCTCTTCTGTTTGGATCATAGAGAGAGCTCGGCTTTTCCCTTCTGACTCTCGAGCCTTTTGTAGCTTGATCTGGGCAGCCTTTAGCTCGGCGTTCCTCTCCTTCAGCCGAGCAACTAGCCTCTTCTCTCGTTCCTGTAAGGCCGCATACTCTTTGGAAAAGTTGGCATTCATCAAAGAGCCCTGGGAGTATTAACCCTACATGACTTTTTACTTTGGGTTTGGGAGTATTACGAATTTATAAAATACTTTATTATAAATCAATTTAAAAATAAGGAAAATATTCATCAATCATCTAAAAGGCTTGCGCCTTTACATGCCCAGGCGCGCCTAGGCGGCCAACTTTTAAGTTGACCGCCTTTTTTTACGCCTACCCTCCAGGCGGGGTGTTTTGTCCACGCCTTCCGCCTAGGCGGAACCTTTTGACGCCTTTTCGAACACTGGTTACAGGCTTGGTTTCACAAGCAGAAGTTTGTGTGTTCAAACCCCATACCTCCTAAAAGTTATATTTTTAGACCTCAAAAATATGAGATTCATATAATTAGAGTTTATATATTTTAATAAGTTTCCAGTCCTCTAAAATTCATAAGTAAAACTGCGAACCACTAGATAATTACACGTTAGCTCGAAGTTTACAAAGTGGCCACGTAGGATATTAATATTTTCATTTAGTATATGTATAGGTTAGATGTGATATATGTTAAGTGTATATTTTATTTTAGTGTTTAATTGATATTTTTACTTTTAGAGAAAAAAATCAGTCAATAATTTGTAATTCAAATACGAATATATTCGAATACTTTATTCGAATCGAGTTTGAAACAATATCCAAATTTGTATATTAAAAAAATACGAATATTTGTTGAATCTGCCAAACACGAATCGAATATTCTGATATTCGATTTGATTCATTTGCAACCATAATTCATTGGAAGCAACGGGTGCTCCTCAAGTATTTTAGCTCCTTATAATAAATTATTTACTCAAAATGACGACTTTTACTTATTATTTTATAAATTTTATTATTATTATTGTTATTATTATTATTATTATTATTATCATTATTATTATTATTTTCATAATTTGATAAGTTCTAGACCATCCATATAATAATAATAATAATAATAATAATAATAATAATAATATTTTCATAATTTGATAAGTTCTAGACCATCCATATAATGATAATGATAATGATAATAATAATAATAATAATAATAATAATAAATCAATTAACTAATATCGACTCGATGACCAGTATGATTCCAGAATTTGGAGAAAGTCTTGAGAAAATATGATACTTTCATAAAAAAAAATATGTAGTGATACCAGATGTTATCACCAATATTTATCAAAATATTATTGGAAAAGTCACCTCCTACAATCTTGGTGTGAATGAAATATCCATATTTGTCGTCACTAAATAACACGTTGTTGTCAAAATAAAGTTGTCACTGTTTTTCTTGGCGAAGTGACAAACTATGGTGTTTGTCATGAAAAAGAAAAACACTTGTCGGATGTCGTCATCATTTTGCATGGAGAAAATAATGACAAAATGTAGTGTTGTCACGAATAAAAATTTATTGTGACGCCAAACATCGTCACCATTTATTACCAGTTTGTTATTCAAATATTTCTCTCCTAACTATTTTATTTTGTCATTCCATTATTGTGGCAAACTTTATTTTTTATCATCAAATATGCTAATTAGTGACGAAAACTAGATCAATGATGACAAAAATAAATAATGTCATGAAAGTGTATTATTCGACGACAAAAATAAAACTTATCACCATTGAATAACATATTACAACAATTTTTTATGCGTGGATAAGAAAATCATCATTAAACATGTGATTTCCTGCTGTGGTGGTGGTGCGATCTCTCCTCCGCCGCTCTCTCCTCTCCTCCGTGCGCTGCAGGTTCTTTTTTTTTCCTGAGAATGCAGAAACAGGTTGGGGATGGGGTATTTTAATTCAAGATTTCATGACAGCCTAAAAAGCCATCAGCAATATATATATATAAGTAATATTGCTAACTGGATAGATACCCGTCCGCATCTTTTATTTATTTATTTTTAATATTGTTGACGGTGGAGAGACCCATCAACTTCTTTTTTTTTTTTTAATATTTTTGACGGGAAAAATACCCGTCAGCATCTTTTTAATTTTATTTTTCAATATTGTTGACGGGTTCAACCCGTCAGCAACTAAGCCTGTCAGCAACCTGTCAGCAAACTCGTCGCTCAAAAAAATGTTGATGGGTTGCTGACGGGTATATCGCTGACAGCCCTTACCTGTCAGCAATCCGCCAGCATTTTATTCGTCAGAATCCGTCAGCGTACGCTAACGATTTTTTTGCCGTCAGCATTCACCTGTTTTTTTTGTAGTGTATGTATTTACATTGTATAGGGGGTTGTATTTATATTTGAGAAGTAATCTTTAAACAAGAAAGTAAATCGCAGAAATTAGGAACCCTGATACAAGTCAAACTTCTAGTCTTACTCCACAAGAAAGACCGGAAGGTTGTGGAAAAGGTTTAAAACTCAAAGCCCAAGCCCAGCAAGGACGTACTACGAACCACTGAGCACATGGCGTGAAAAGCGTGCGAGCCTCGAGCCCGAGCCGAAGGCGGGAGGGTGGTGGCGCACGTATGGGGACTCCTATCCCCACTCAACTTGTAACTAATACTCATCTCACTTCATTTAATAAAACTATCTAGAAATGAATCTCCTTCCTATGTGAGACTTTCTATTTCCCAAATGGAAATTTCACTATCTCTTCAACTTGCAAATTCACTTATCAAATGTCCAATTTCGGTTATTGAATTCTCACTCATCCCAACACGGATTTGTGAAAGCGAATGTCCCACGTTCATCTATTTGCAATGTAGATTAAGAATATGAAATTCGTTTGCGAAAACAACGAACTTTCTAATTTTAGAATATTGGGACAAAGTTATCAAAAATAACTTTCCAAATCCCATTTTCTCCAACAATCCCTTATGTTGGTGTTTTATGAAGTGTATTCAATTGATTTCTAAACATCATAAAGTGCTTAAGGACTATTAATCATATTTTGAATTTGAAAATTGGAGTTTCGATTATGTTGATTTTAAACTTGGATCAAGTTTCATGATTATGCAATGATACGATGTCAATTATTACATAACTTGGAGATGAAATTATCGAAATATAGATTTTGTCATGAACTAATAATGAGACTAAGATTTACATTCCATATGTACAATTTGTGTATTTTAGATAGTAAGTTGTTCAAATGTTAGAGGAGATAATTTCTATTATTTTGGAATAACTCTAATAAATAAGCATTGTATCATTTGAATAGCATTTTGTTTAAATTATAGAGGAAACAATTCTCATTGTTTCAAAATGATTATAAATAAATCATGGTCAAACTATCTCCAGCGATTAATTTGTATTTGACATGATACGTATTTAGTCAAAAAAAAAAAAAAAAATCTCTCAATTTTGGAGTCGTTTCATCCCAAATTCCACACCGTGACTGATGCCTGCGAGGTGAAATTGACAAATAGTCAACGGCGTTGTCCGCCCATAAATGTGCAACAATTTGCTTTACACTTATTTGGGGTTTTCCCCATAAACAAACAAAAAAGTACAGGGTAACGTGAAAACTAAGACTTGGGCGTTGTGCCGTGTGCGCGACAAGTTTCCATTTACTCCCAACCAACAACTATCGTCTGTTCTATTCTCTCTCATATACATACCAAAAAAAAAAAACATCACGCTCCGCACCACACACATTTGAGTGAGAAAATTTTCGAACCGAGGTTTTTCAAGGGTTTTTTCTTTTCTCTCTGATTTGTGTAAGTTGGTGAGAGATTCATGGATCAAAGTGGGAGAAAAGAGAAGCACCCATCGCTTCCCCCAGACTACGTTTCATTAGCCCAGCTACAAGAGCGATGGCTCCAGAATCAACGAGAAAAGGAGATGAGCGAGAAACGAGAGAAGGAGTTGAGAGAGAAACTGGAGGAGGATTCGAAGAAACAACAGAGAGACGCGGGATCGAGTGAGAATCAAAAGCAGAGAGGATTGTTGAAAAATGATTGGCGTGAAAAAAAGGCATCAATTCAAGATAAAGGAAAGGGGAAGGAGATAGTGATCGATGGTTTTGAAAATAAGAACGACTATAATAAGAATAAGAAGAAGAAGAGGAAGAAGAGAGAGAACCGAAAGAAGCAATCCGAAAACGGAATTGGAATTGCGGAGGATAAGCTTGAGAGTGAGACTAATAAAAAATTCAATGGCGGAATTATGGGGGTTTTGAGTGGGGAAAACAGTGGAAATGATGGGTTAAAAGAGGAAATAGCGAAAAGAATTGATTCTAGAGGTTGGTTCTCTAGAAATGGCTATAACTGGGGGTCTGGTGATAACAGTAAAAGAGAGGATAATAATAGAGCTAGATTTAATCGGTTGAAGGAGACTGAAGTGAATTTGGCTTCGGAAAAGAAGATGGAGGACAAAAAAGGACATAATAGGACTTGGATAGAGAGACGAAGATGTAACAATCGTGGCGGTGAGGGTCATTATAGGTTAAGGGAGAATGGACACGATGTTTCGAAAGCTGCTGTAATGAAACCAAAGTTAGAAACGAAGGCGGACGGTGAGAATTTGGAGGTTTACAGTGAAATAGGCGGTCTTAACGGAGGAGATAGAAATGGATTGAGTAGGGATGAGCATAGTAGAGTTGTAGGGGAAGGCTTGAATGATAATGGGTCGACACCAGATAAAAAGGCGGACGAAATGGTTTTAGCTTTGGAAAGTTTGGGAATCGGTGAAAAGGGAGTAGTAGGAAATTGGTACAGGGGATATGGGAATAATGCAAGATGGGTCGGGGGTTGGAAAGCGAATGTTGCTGATCGTAGGCGATACATGAGGCCTGGGAGATTTGAAGGTCGCTGGAAAATGAAAGAGCGAGAGAAGAGTGGTATGATGTGGGTGAAAAAGGAAGACAAGCTCGGAGCTTATGATGATGCTCGATTTGGCTCATCTGGTAAACCTTCTGTTTTTCTCCCCTATCATGAACGTTGTGATATTGTATGCAATATTATTAAAAATTGATGAGACTTGGTATAGTATTGCATCTTTCATATGCTTGCTCAAGAGTACTTGTGTAGCTAAGTTAGCAAATGTGTGTACAGTTGTTCTGAGTAAATTCGCTAGATTGATGTGAAAAGAGTGCTAGCAAGGGGCTGAAATACAAGATGTCAATGCACTTGTCAGATTGTGGGCCTTGAGAAAATTACTTAGGTTTGGCATAGTTTATCTGAACTTATCTTCAAGGACTTGAATGGGAAGAAAGGTTCAGTAAGTGTTTGCAAACTCTTAAAAAAAGTGTTTTTAGGTTTTTAGATGGAAAAAAGTACTTTTATGTGTTTGCAAACACCAACGTTTGCTTTTGCTTTATTTAATTTAAGTCTAAAAGTCAGGGTCGGGGTGCTTTTAATTTTGGGAAAGTGCTTACGTTACCTTTTTAAATAAAAATTACTTTGTATTTTAGGTTGCTACCCGCATTTTTTCTCCCACTTATACTAAAATAAAAGGTAATTTCGTAAATTTATTCAAAAGCTCATTATAAAGAACTTTTTTTCCTAACACTCCAACTTTTGCTTTTTTTTTTTTTTTGTAGCTTTGAACTTACATTTGCAAATACTCCCTATTTGTGCATCTTATCTACTTGTGTTTCTTAAACACTAAGCACTTTTATAAAAGCACTAGAATTTGCTAATACTCCCTTAGTAAGAAGCTGGTGGACCAACAACTCAGATTTTTTGCACGGGTATCGCATTTGTACAACATCATATGACTTCGAGTTTTCCATTGGCTAAACTAACCAAATTGACTAGAATAAACACTCTTGTAATACAATTTGGTAGAGATCAAGAAGAATGATGTTATTGACAGTGGACGCCAATCGTGGTGGCAAAGAAAGGCAGCGGTGGTTGGCGGTGTTGTCTCTGTGTGTATTTACATATATAGGGAATGATATAGGTAGATAAATTGATATGTTTGGCCTGTATTCTTTACATCGTTATATTATCAGACATCTTGTTTCAGAAGTAGTGAAAATGGTTTCTATTTTCTAATTCAAAAGAATCAAAACTCTCTTGAGCATTTTTTTTGCAGAAAAAAACGATGTCTGATTTTATTTGTATCTCAGGAATTTCGGCGGATAAGGAGTAACTGAATGGGAACACCAATTTCTGTATTCCTGATGTCTATCAGGATCATGGCTGTTCTAGTTTCCGAGTTGCTGGCTAATTTTTCAGGCTAAAGGCTTTTCCAATTTATTGTTTCTCATTGCCAGTATAGGATGAAGGGTACAATCTTTAGAAGTTGTAATTTTTTATTTATTCTTACTTGTTCTGCCGGATAGATGTATGTATCTGAGAATTCTGTCTTTAATTTCAACTCATGGTGTTTAAATGTTAAATTTTGCATTTTAAGACAACTGCATGATACTTATGAGTGGAACTGAAGTCTGGCCCTGGATCATCAAATGATGATTATGATCATATCTAAATTTGAGATAGAATAAGCACATATATACTGTGCTCCTCCTTCAGTTTTAAGGCTCATGTCATGTCCTCACTGGATTTCAGTTAGTAATTGCAAAGCTTTCTCTGCCGTGTTCCATTTATCTTGGTGTTTTTATCTGATTCATGGTAAGATATAATTCACCTAACATAGCGTCTATGTACACATTCAGTTTACATCAGCACCTGTGATTAGTTGTATATATTTTCCATTGGTTCCTTTTTAGAAAAGAAATTGTCTTATTCTATCCGTCACTAGCCGTATGTCGGCGGCGTTTGTGAGATAGTGGTGGGATAGTTGGGCCAATTAAGAGAAAAGGGTCCAAGTAAACATATATCTTGTCCCATTTTTGTTCCAATATTTTTTTTAGCCGCTTAAAAGTTGGAACCACGTTTCTTTTTATGTCCATTCCGGTTAGATTAACAAATAGACAAAAAGAGAAAAAATAATAAATAAAAAAGCAACAGTTGCCGGAGTGGAAGATACAAACTACACATCGACCGACTCAAACAAAATTTTAGCCAATATGTTATTTTCTTTGTCTCTTTCTAATTACTATACTAAAATATATTTTTAACGTATCACTCTCCTTCGGCCTCACTAGCTAAAGATTAAGACTTGTGATTTGAACTCTACATCCAAAGAAAAACAAAAAAAGGAATCATTTCCTCATAAATACAGAAATCCCTTTGATTTGGACAAAGTAAAACAAAATTCAAAATCTCCAATAAGTGCAGCATTAATATTTTTGATAAATTACAATCATTGCATGATTTCTTTTATCCTCTTACAGACCATATTCAAATTTGTATTTAGACAAAACTTCTCCAAGTTTGCCAGTTTTATTCGAACTCAAAATGTCAGGCAATGAAAACAATATCGGCGTACAGCCACAGCCACATCCCGTTCTTGAGCAGCTTCCAGGCATACAATACTGCATCAACAGCCCACCACCTTGGTGTCAGTTTTCACACTATACCTTTGCCTATTATTTTCTCTATGTTACCTTTAGAGTTTATCGAATCTGTTTGGGTTAATTGCAGTTTTCCCTCCAAGCTATAGCATCCTTTGTTTTTTTGCACTCTGTTATAGGCAAAATTGTTTAGTTTGGCGGGAAAATGTTATTATACCCAATCTATTCTTGTTTTTCTACATTTTTGTACATGTGAAGCTTATAGTATTCTTTATGTCCTCGATTGAATTCTCATTTACAAAATTACGTCTCTGATCTTTCAAACATGTTGATGCTTACTATTTTCGAACATTAATTGTTTTATATTGGCATAGTGCTGAATAGAGGAGGGGATAGCTTAAGCTACCAAGATTTCACTTTTACTGCTAAAGGCTACTTATGCACGTTTATTGACTTCTTCACGGTCTTTGACAATTTGTGATCTTATATTTTGAATGTTATGTAAATTCAAAAGTTGTTGATTATATGTTCTCCTTGATTCAGCGGATGCGATTTGTTTGGGTTTCCAACATTATATTCTGGCTCTTGGTTCAATTGTCTTAATCCCAAGTATGCTAGTTCCGCAAATGGGTGGTACTGATGTAAGCTTCTAATCCTGTTTTCTTAATATCCTCAAAAAAAAAAAAAAAACAATTCTAATTAGTTGTCGATCGACTACTTTTTTTTTTTCTTTTTTTTCCCTCTTGAATTTACAGAAAGAGAAGGCCAAAAGTAGTACAAACCTTACTTTTCATTTCGGGATAAACACTCTTTTGCATTCCTTTTTTGGCACGAGACTGCCATCGGTAATAGGCGGGCTCGTACGCATTCTTGGTCCCTGCCACTTCAATTATTCGTGCAAGAAGATACCGAGCGATAATCCTACCCGAGCAGGTTAATAATTAACAATCAATGCTTCTTTCTTTTTTTTCACAAAAATGGACCATTGTGTACTCACTCTACTTTTTAATTTCAATGAGTTTGTTTTTTCCTTTTTTTTTTTTTTTTTTTTTTTAAATCAGAGATTTGTGGAAACAATGAGAGAAATACAAGGTGCTTTAATCGTCTCTTCATTCTTCCAAATGGCCATTGGATTCACTGGTTTGTGGAGAAACATTGCAAGGTAAGTTGATTGTGAATGAATTTGAGATAAAAAGCTGTTGAATCTTTATTTGCTTTTTAATTAATTTTTCTTATTCTTTGTACTAGGCTTTTCACCCCTCTATCTATAGTTCCACTGGTTACTCTTACAGGACTCGGGCTCCACCATCTTGGCTTCCCACTGGTAAACTACTATTTAATTTCATCTATTACCGCTTCAGATCAAATTCGCGTTTGAAATTTCATATACTTTCTATGGGCACAACCTTCTAGAACATTAGCTTCTAAACATCTGTCGGTTTTTATATCCTTGTAGATTGCAACATGTTTGGAAGTTGGGATACCGGAGCTGGTTTTAATTATTATCATCCCGCAGGTAAACAACTCAGATTTTGTAATGAGATTTTTATTTTTATTTTTTTCTGATATAGCACCGTAAATGTCTCGCAGCAGAAATTTATCGTAGGAGTTTCAAGAAAGCGTGTGGTCACAGGCCTGAGAGTATCATTTCTCTGTTTTGTGTTTTGCAGTTCGTTCCAAGATTGATAGAGTCAACTAGGCCACTCTGCAACAGATATGCGCTGCTTTTATCTGTTCCAATTGTATGGGTTTATGCAGAAATCCTAACATTGAGCGGTGCTTTTAACGAATCTAGAAATGTTAGCTGCCGCACAGATGGCTCTGGACTCATCAGTGGAGCTCCATGGTATTTTTCATCTACATTATTGAAGAGTGATAATATTTTCTCAAGCAAACAACTATATTTATTATTATTTTCTAAATGAGTTCGTGTATCATAGTTGGAAGGTAATCTATCAACATTTTAGCCGTTGAATGAGTTCGCTTACCTCAGAATTTGGCTGTTTATTTTTTAGGTCAATTAATTTTCAAGGATAATGTTGTGTTTTAGATGTTATGATGTGTTTGTTAAATGTAAAGGTTATATATCCCATATCCATTCCAATGGGGCCCTCCCACTTTCAGAGTCCAAGAAATCTTTGCAACGATAGTTGCTTCCTTTGTTGCATCGACTGAGGTCTTTCACTTAACCTTTTCTATTTGTCAATTTCATTCACTCTTTTACATTACACACACAATAAATAAATAATAAATAATTCCTTACCTTTCTTGGACAGTCTACCGGCTCGTTTATTGCAGCAGCTAGATACGGCAGTGCAACACCAGTTCCACCTTCAGTAATTAGTCGCGGCGTAGGCTGGCTGGTAAAATATTAAGAAAATGATTTTCACATTTTTTTATGTTCAGATTTCTCAAGACAGTGTACCTTATTTATCCGTGCTACTGAAATTTACGAGTGTATCCGAATTTTAGGGGACCGGGACTTTGCTCAATGCCCTCTTTGGCAGTGTCACTGGTGCTACTGCAACAGTGTAATAAACTCCAACTCTAGAACTAAAACTCAAGCGAAAAGAAAAATAATATATCTCATACTTCTCAGTTTGTCCTACTTTTGAGTATTGGTTGGATAAAATGATCACATTTATAACTCCAATTGACAACCTCAACGATATTAAACGTGTTCAATGAAATATGTGGCGTATACAGAGAAAATGCAGGCCTCTTAGCCCTCACAAAAGCAGGGAGCAGAAGAGTTGTTCAAATATCGTCCACATTTATGATTTTCTTCTCCATCTTCGGTAGGCATTGTTTTACATATACTTTCTTTCAGAAATAGTTTATATTGAATTGATGATCACAAAATTATAGTTCCATATTTAGTAGTTACAACAGTGAATTTCACCAGAAATTGTTGTTTCTAGCAGCACACTTTTAACATAACCCTTCCTTACTTTTGTCATGAATCAGGAAAATTTGGAGCCATATTTGCTTCTATACCTTTACCAATCATGGCAGCATCATACTGCATCTTCTTCGGTTATGTTTGTAAGTTTTTGTATTGTTATCCTACATTTTTTGGATAAAAATTTTAAAAGTAATTATTAAGGTTTAATATATTTATGTAAAAAAATATATCTTTTCAAATTATACACAGGGTAATTGTAACCCAAACACAAATCTTAAGGAGGTGATTATAGTACCTCAACGGGGAATTTGTAATTTTTAAAGCCGACTAGTTTTTTTTGCAATTAGTCTCGTTCTAATTTTTTATTCCACTGATATGGATGAATAAGACGTGTCAATACCTTTAAACAATCAACATGTAAAGTGGTATGATTTTAAATATTATTATTATTATTATTATAATTATTACGATTATTATTCTCTTTTACCTTAAAACTTTCTTTGTTTGAATAAACAGCCTCTGCAGGCTTGGGATACCTTCAATTCTGTAACCTCAACAGTTTCAGAACAAAACTTGTACTTGGATTCTCTTTCTTCATTGGACTCTCTCTACCACAATACCTCAGAGAACATCACGTGAATTCAAAATCCGGATGGGTATGCATCCATGCACTAACCAACAAATTACACCTTTTTTGTCGAATTAAAGTTTTTTTTTTTTTTTTTTGGCTAGTTCTTGAACGGGATTTTTTTTTTCTTTTACGTTTTCTCTAATTTTTCTGTTTAATTAACAAATTTTCAGTTCAACGACATCTTGTATGTGATCTTCATGTCGCATGCAACTGTGGCTGCTATTGTCGCCCTTGTACTGGACCGGACTGTTGATTATGGCAGCGACGAAGCTCGTAAAAACAATGGCTCCTATTGGTGGGATAAGTTTATGGTTTATAATAAAGATGATAGGAGTGATGAATTTTATAAATTGCCAGGACAACTTAATAGATGTTTTCCATCTCTCTGACTTGTCAAGAATGTGAGGATTATGTGAACTCCTGCAGTTTTCGTTTAACATGGTTTTACAAGGGGCTGAATTACAAAAATAATCTGGTGTTTTTAGCGCAACACAAAAACTATTTTTTAAATAAAATATTTCACAGTTTTAAAGTGAAAAGTCATACAGTTCAAGATAATGTAAGTAATTGAAAAAAGACATGCGGTTGAAGACAATGTAATTGTTTTACTTTTGTTTGAAAAGTATGACTTTTTACCTATAAAGTATGTATTTTTATTTTAGAAGTATGACTGCTTGAACAAAAATATCGGACAAAAGGTCTGCCAACAACCTACTATTATATATAACGACTTTTAATCATTTTAAATTTCATACAATTAACTGAAACGGTATCAATTCTTTGTAAATGCATTGATCAATTTTCGAATCCTGAATCCTATAACAAAAGTAGTAAAAGGAAAGGATCGGTTTTTTCGTACAGTAAACGTTTGTAAAAGAAAAGAATCGGCTGTTGAACAAAGGTTTTTGATAAAGTACAAAATGTGGCTTGGTTATATATGGTAAGAAAATAACGAAAGAATGGAAGGTCATAGGTTCTGGCGCATATGATAATATGATTTTATGGTTATTATGGAATTATGGGAATTAAGAATCATAATATAATAATCTTAAAATTGGAGCTTGGGTTAGCATTGATATGGAGTGAGGAAGGTTGGTGCAGAGCCAATTTGGCCGGAGGGCCACTGGCCGGCGAAATGCCAGTTTGACCCAAAACAGAATCGTGAACCGCCTTTTCAGAATTTCTTCGACTTGCAGAATCGTTTGTGAGTTTTTCGAAATTAGCTGTGAGGGTAGGGAGGTTGAGACCATCGGTGGTTATGGTTTTGTTTTTCCGGTTATCCGGCGCCAGCGACGAAGACTCAGCAGTTACGTGGCGGAATTAGGAGGTTGATGAAATCTGGTTGCCGCGTAGGGGAGTTAGGGCAGGGATTACATTTTTTGTAGTGGTCATCGTTTTTTTTCTTTAATAAAAAAAAAAATCTTTTTATTTTTTTATTTATATGACGTGGCGAATGCAGATCGTCGGATGAGACACGGATCAACGGCCCAAACTTTTTGCTTGAGCAAGACGAGAATCGGTGGCATGGCAGACTACTTTTTACAGCGGTTCTAATAGAACCGCCGTTAAATGTCATCACATTCATGGCGGTTCTAATGGAACCGACGTTATATCCAGCGAACTAATTAACCTGTGAACTAATTAACGTCGGTTCTCAAATAACCGTCGTAGAATGTGCGAGCTTTTACGGCGGTTCTGTTAAAACCGTCGTTAAAATCAGTTAATATCCAGTTTTAACGGCAGTTTTGAAGGAACTGCCGTAAAATTACCTTTTAACGGTGGTTTTGAGGGAAACCGCCGTAAAATAACCTTTTTAACGGCGGTTTTAGCCACAATTGTCGTTAAAAGTATTTTTAAGGCGATTTTCAGTGAACCGTCTTAATTAACAGCCTTAGAAAGCTGTTTTTGTAGTAGTGTGTTAAGAAACTATCAGTTGTAACATATATTTCAATATGAATAAAAAAATGTTGTTCCGTTCCTTGTTTTTAATCTAAGTCACATAAAAACCACCTTTTAGTCCTTCTAAAAAAAGGTACGAGTTGCTTGAGTTGATAAGAAATATGGAGGCCTTCGCTTATCAAACTTTTTAATGGTTTTAGCTATTATGTGAACTTTATTGATCATGGTTCCAGATATAGTTTTCCTTGTCTTCTTAAAAATAAAATTGACACACACCAAATTTCCATTCATCTAAAAAAACCCATTGAACTCATTATAAAAAATAAATAAAAAACTTTGCAAAGTGATGTTGGATAGGAATTTAAAGCTTTATATAAGTTCTTACTTGATCAATGCATAACTCAAAGAATGGCATGCCCTTATGACCGCTCGTCGTCAAGCGTCAAATTAAATATTTATTTTTCCTCAACAAACTAGTAGTAGCGATAAGTAAGGGTCGATCCCACGAGGAGTGTGGTTTAGATTGTGATAGTTCGTATTTTATTAAACTAAAAATATGGGGTTGAAGATTTTGAATTAATCTAAGAGAACTAAATAACAAAATAAATAAGCAAATAATTAAAACAAGCAAAAAAAAGTGATTGATGGAAAATTCAATAATAATAAAGCTCTAGTTCTAGTTCAGTTTCCACCCTCGTTTCACTCATATAACCAACCACAATATCATAATCCATTCATCTTATGCGACTAAAAACCCTAAGTAACAATAAGTTCTGCTACTCGAATTTACCCTTACTGTTTACTCAATTAAAATAAGCTCTTCAATTGATTCTAATTATTGAACAACCTAGAATAAGCTCTCTAAATTTAATCCAACAACAGCATTAATACCCTGGCAAATAGGCTAATCTAAGCAATAAACACATTAGCTCGGTTTATTTAACTTATGTTGTGTTATCCCTAACGATGCATAATCATTAGTTGCTACCAATGAAATAGAGATTACGACAATTACACGGGAAGCAATTCTATTTCTAGAAATAGATAACCAAACCCTAATCTAGGTGATCAAGCCAAATTAAGAATCAAGCTATTATAAATTAAGAATAGAATAACACAAACAATCGCATATGAAGAACGAAAGACAATTTTGCATAAATTAATTAGAGCATAGTTTCACGAGGGTTTCAACATCCCTAGAACTAGATAATAATTTTACTCACTCATGGAGTTAATAAAATAAAAGAAAAGGTTCAGATAAACAAACATAATCCTTGAGAAAATAGGAGAAACGATATGTAGAACTTGAATCTTGCGTTTTTGGTTCTTCAATCTTCAAGTTCTCTTGCGTATGGATGATTTAGAATGACTTGGGACCTCTATGGAACTCCTTGGAACCCTAGAATATGTTATATGTGTCTTTGATATGAAATAAGGTCGGGTTTATATAGAATTCTTCTTTCTTTCCGCGCAAATTTTCTTCCAAAAATAGCCCAGCCGTGTCGGCATCGACAGGCATCGACCGACGCGTGCCAGGCCTCAGCGTCGACGCGCTTCTCCCACCCGCATCGACCGACGCACCTCTAATCATCGCAACAGAGAGTTCCCTTCGACAGGGCGTCGACTGACAGACCTTGAATCGACACTACTGCAGCTTCTCATCGACTGATGGTCGACCGACGCGCGCACAATCAACGCGACAGAGGCGAAACGCCGCATATTACATCGACCGACACAGCCATCCTCGGCATCGACGCGAGCCATCGACGCAAACTCCTGAGTCGTCGGTTTCCTTTCGCTAATTTATTGATCCTCGTCTCTCAACTTCCCAGTGGAATATTCTTCACTCAATATAGCACCAAATACTGCAAAATAGAAAAGAAATATACAATTGGTGCTCGACTACTCATAATAATAAATATGCAAGAAACAAACATATATGACAACTTAAAGCTCATAAAAACATAAGAATTAATTTCTTAAATATCGTATAATTTCTCTCCTATCAAATTCCCCCAAACTTAAACCTTGCCTGTCCTCAAGCAACATAGAATTAAAGCGTAGGACAAACATTATATTAGTAAGTCACTCAAATTGACCAAATGAACTCATCTGGACTCTAGACATCGTTATATTTCTACAAATCGCAAGCGTTTCATGTATTGACCTAAGTAATCCCAGCAGTTTGGCAACCCCTTTTTATATACGCCACATCAACATACTATGGTGCCCCCTCGCTACTCAATGGTTCGACTCTATTCATTGTTGGTCATGATCAAATATCTCGTCCATCCATTTATTTTATTTTTTTTTAATTGAGGCCCGCAGCTCCGCACTACCGTTCTTGACTTGATAATAATGATAGTGATTCGGCGCTGGATAGGAGGATTGTCTTGATTAGGTAATTGATCTGTTGAGTTCACCTCCGCCATGTTTGAGATTTTGATTGGATTTCGCCCTTAGTATTTAAGGGAATTGTACTTGGTACACGGATAGGAAGCTGTTTCAGCACCTCAATTCTCTTTGATTTTTCAAATTTCTACTTACGCCATGCCGGTATACCCCAACCAGACTTTAATTGACTTCTGTTTCGACTAACGAGATATTATCACACAACCGCCAACTTCAAGGCCCCACACAACTCATATTGAGTACGACAACCACAAATACACATCAACAACGCAATAATCTAGAACTGACGCCTCACAAATGAATCATAAAAGTACTAACATGCATACCTTTGATCTCTAAATCAAACGACGACTAAAGAATTTAACCGAAACATAATTCATCCAAGCAATTCAAGCGAGTACTTTTAACCATTTACTGTTCAATCCCCCGGAATTTATCACACAAATATTCAAAATTTCAAAATTCCATCAATTTTTTACCCACTCCCCCAAACTCAAACATTAGCTTGTCCTCAAGCGAACATAAAACGAGAACAAGCACATCACAAATAGTATGAGGGAAGAGTAGGAAGAGAAACCACCCGGGGTAAATGTCGAGGGGGTCACGGTCTTGTAAATTACGACACATGTTCCTTTTAGGATTGGCCCAATCATCCAAAGCACGTCACCGCCTCCTATAACTGCAAGAAAAAGAAAAAAGAAAAATAGGAAATAAAACGAGTAAACATTGGGTTGCCTCCCAACAAGCGCCTTTGTTTAAATTCTTTGGCCCGACTCAGTCCCTTAATCAAGTCGTAGGTGGTGCTTCCAACTCCATCCGTTCCACATCGATAGCGCGAAAACCTTCATAATACAGTTTGAGTTGGTGTCCATTCACCTTGAACATCTTGTTCGTCTTCGGGCTGAAAATCCCCACCACACCATGTGGAAAAAAGTGGGTGACAACAAACGGTCCAACCCACCGTGAACGCAACTTTCCGGGAAATAGCTTAAGACGAGAATGAAAAAGCAACACCTTCTCGCTAGAGGTGTCCAGCGGTTTGCATGAACCAGCCAAACCGCCGGTTTGAACCGGCGGTCAACGGTTCGGTTAACCGTTGACCACGGTTCGAACCGGAACCGTAACCGTAACCGCCAATATGGCGGTTCGGTTACGGTTTGAGCATTTCTCAAACCGTGAACCGCCGATTTATTTTTATTTTTATTCTATTTTTTTATACATTTATATATATATATTCATTTTTCAAGTCATTTTTTAACACCAAACTCATTCGATATTTTAAATTGGTGATCAATAAGAAAAATATTTTATCTTATAAGTAATAGCCACACGATCGCGATGGAGATATTAATCGTTTTGACAATTCAATAAAATTGTGATAACTTATGTCTTTCACCCTCTCTAAAGCAATACGAGGAAATTATGTGTACTTTGATTTTAATGGTTAGGGAGTTACAACTTAATATATACTTTATTTCAATTGTTTAAAGTAACAATTTTAAATTTTAAAATTCAATATTTGAAATTTTTTAATTCTTTTTGAATTTATTAAAAATATTATTTCTATTTTCTCACTTAAATTTAAGATTTCAAATATTCTAATATAAATTTTTTATTTCAAATTCAAGTATTTTAGATGATTCAGTTTCTTTTTAATTAATTCAAAATCTCAAATGATTAGTTCTATATATATATATATATATATATATATATATATATTTAACTTCAGAAATTTAAAATATTCTAATTAAAATTTCTTATTTTAACTACAATATTTTAAATAGTTCAAGTTTATTTTTTTTATTTATTTTGAGTTAATTCAAAGTGTTATTAATATTTTATCACTTAACCTCAAGTATTTTTTAAATAAAATTAAAAATAAACATAGGGAAAAAACTAAAATATTTGAATTTCTAAAGTTAAAAAAAATAAAAAAAAAATGGTTCAAACCGTCCAAACCGTCCAACCGAACCGTGAACCAGCGGTTCACAAACCGCCACCAACCGGCCGGTTTTACGGTTCGATTGCGGTTTGAGGTTTTTGGCCAAACCAAACCGGCGGTTCGAACCGTTTGAACACGTCTACTTCTCGCCCTCCATGAACTATTTCCTTGAAATTTTTAAGTCATGTAACATCTTCGTATTCTCTTTATAAATTAAGGAATTTTCAATGCCTCGTTCCGAATCTCCTCTAACTCTCGTAGTTGCAACTTCCTCCGCACGTCGGCTCCATCAAAATCAAAGTTGCATTGTTGCACCGCCCAAAATGACATGTGTTGGAGCTCTACCGGCAAGTGACATGGCTTCCCAAAAATGAGGCGATACGGGGACATCCCAATTGGCATCTTATAAGCCGTGCGATACGCCCACAGTGCATCCTTCAGCTTGATGCTCCAATCCTTGCGGTTTGCATTGACGGTCTTTTCCAAAATGGACTTGATCTCTCGATTCGAAGTCTCGAGTTGCCCATTCGTTTTTGGATGATATGCTGTAGAGAGCCTATTAGCAACACCGTATTTCCGGAGCAACGCCTCCACCGTCTTGTTACAAAAGTGGGTGCCACGATCGCTTATCATAGCTCGAGGGATCTCGAACCTTGAGAAGATCCGAGATTTAATGAATCGTGCAACAACCTTCGAGTCATTAGTTAAGGTGACTTTCGCTTTCACCCACTTGGAGACATAATCCACCGCAAGCAAAATATAAATATTTTTGAAGGAGTTTGGGAAGGCCCCCATAAAGTCGATGCCCCATACATCAAAAATCTCACTAATCATTATAGGAGCTTGGGGAATTTGGTTCCTTTTTGAGATGTTCCCCGTTCGCTGACAATTATCACAAGACTTGCAAAACTCATACACATCCCGAAATAACGTTGGCCAATAGAAACCACTGTCCAGCACCTTGTGTGCAGTCCTCTTCGACCCAAAGTGTCCCCCACATGCATGAGAATGGCAAAATGATAAAATAGTATGGAACTCTGATTCAGGGACACATCTTCGAATGACTTGATCGGCACAATACTTCCAAAGGTATGGATCGTCCCATACATAGTATTTCGCGCCACTCTTCAGCTTGTCCCTCCTTGCTTTTGCCATTGCTGTTGGAAACACACGAGCAACTAGAAGATTAACCAAGTCAGCATACCAAGGTTCCAAGTGCTCAACTACAAGTAGCTGTTCGTCCGGAAATCTCTCATCAAGTTGGAGCTTGTCCTCCACGTGCACTAAATGACTAAGGTGGTTGGCCACGGCATTCTCGGCTCCCTTCTTATCCTTGATCTCCAAATCAAATTCTTGGAGTAATAAGATCCACCGTATGAGTCGTGGCTTCGTCTCCTTCTTTGTAAGTAGATGCCGCAGGGCCGCATGGTCACTGAAAACCACCACCTTTGATCCAATGATGGATGAACGGAACTTCTCAAGGGCAAATACAACAACTAGAAGTTCCTTCTCCGTGGTGGTATAATTTTCTTGGGCAGTGTTCAAGGTCCTCGATGCATAGTAGATCACATGGGTTGCCTTATTAACCCTTTGCCCTAGCACAGCTCCCACAGCATAGTCGCTTGCATCGCACATGATCTCGAAGGGTAGGTCCCACCTTGGCGGTTGGATAATTGGAGAAGTGGTCAGCCGTTCCTTTAGTGTATCAAAGGACTTCTTGCAGTCGTTCTCGATCTTAAACTCCACATCTTTTTGCAAGAGCCTACAAAGTGGCGATGCGATCTTCGAAAAGTCCTTGATAAATCTCCTGTAAAATCCTGCATGGCCAAGAAAAGAACGAACTTTCCGCACATTAGTGTGGTAAGGCAATGCAGCTATGGTGTCAATTTTAGATTTATCGACTTCTATTCCCTTCAACGAAATAATGTGTCCTAAAACTATGCCTTGTTCTACCATAAAATGACATTTTTCCCAATTCAAAACTAGGTTAGTTTCGACACATCGTTTCAAAATTAACGAGAGATTAGCAAGACATACCTCAAAAGAATTGCCATATATGCTAAAGTCATCCATAAAGACCTCTATAATATTGCCAACATATTTCGAAAAGATACTTACCATACATCGCTGGAATGTGGCCGGTGCATTGCAAAGTCCAAATGGCATGCGGCGATAGGCAAACGTGCCAAATGGTCATGTGAAAGTAATCTTCTCTTGATCCTCGGGTGCTATAGGGATTTGAAAATATCCTGAGTAACCGTCCAAAAAGTAGTAGTATGAATGGCCCGCCAACCTCTGAATCATTTGGTCAAGAAACGGAAGAAGAAAATGGTCTTTGCGAGTCATGGTGTTCAGCTTACGATAATTAATACAAACTCGTCATCCCGTTTGCATCCTTGTTGGAACTAATTCACCTTCTTGATTTTCGACCACCGTTACCCCCGATTTTTTAGAACGACTTGAGTCGGGCTCACCCACCGACTATCAAAAATGGGATAAATCACCCCAACATCTAGCCGTTTTCATTTAACATGGTTTTACAAGGGGCTGAATTACAAAAATAATCTGGTGTTTTTAGCGCAACACAAAAACTATTTTTTAAATAAAAAATTTCACAGTTTTAAAGTGAAAAGTCATACGGTTCAAGATAATGTAAGTAATTGAAAAAAGATATACGGTTGAAGACAATGTAATTGTTTTACTTTTGTTTGAAAAGTATGACTTTAGTATAACTTTTTACCTAGAAAGTATGTATTTTTATTTTAGAAGTATGACTGCTTGAACAAAAATATCGGACAAAAGGTCTGCCAACAACCTACTATTATATATAATGACTTTTAATCATTTTAAATTTCATATAATTAACTGAAACGGTATCAATTCTTTGTAAATGCATTGATCAATTTTTGAATCCTGAATCTTATAACAAAAGTAGTAAAAGGAAAGGATCGGTTTTTTCGTATAGTAAACGTGTGTAAAAGAAAAGAATCTGCTGTTGAACAAAGGTTTTTGATACAATACAAAATGTGGCTTGGTTATATATGGTAAGAATATAACGAAAGAATGGAAGGTTCTAGGTTCTGGCGTATATGATAATATGATTTTATGATTATTATGAAATTATAGGAATTAAGAATCATAATATGATAATCTTAAAATTGGAGCTTGGGTTAGCATCGATATGGAGTGAGGAAGGTTGGTGCAGAGCTAATTTGGTCGGAGGGCCACCGGCCGGCGAAATGCCAGTTTGACCCAAAACAGAATCGTGAACCGCCTTTTCAGAATTTCTTCGACTTGCAGAATCGTTTGTGATTTTTTCGAAATTAGCTGTGAGGGTAAGGAGGTTGAGACCATCGGTGGTTATGGTTTTGTTTTTCCGGTTATTCGGCGCCAGCGACGAAGACCCAGCAGTCACTACGGCAGAAAGGTCTTTTCACGGCGGGTCAGGAAAAACCGCCGTTAAATACTGAATTTAACTGCGGTTTGTTCAAACTGCCGTAAAACCCTACATTCTACGGCGGTTGTCAATAAACCGCCGTTAAGTAATTACTAATTAACGTCGGTTCTTAAGAAACCGTCGTGAATTATCAGGTATTCAAGGCTGTTCCGAAAAAAATGTCGTTAATTAATTCATATCTTAAATTAGTTCGCTGGATTTAACGTCGGATCTATTAGAACCGCCGTGAATGAGATGACTTTTCACGGCGGTTCCATTAGAACCGACGTAGAATCCATGGTCTTCCATGTCACCGATCCTCGTCTCGCTTTGTTTCAACCGTTGATCCGTGGCTCATATCCATCCCCTCTCTTTCTTTTTCTTTCTATTTATTTCATTTTCCAATTCTAAAATAAAACCAAAAATCCCTAATTTCATCAATTGACCCGTACAAAAGAAAGTGTGGAGCTTTAATCATAATAATTCTTCACATCGAGAAACATAAAACCAGATGCAAATCCAGGTGAAGTGCATCTGCGAAAAAGACGGTTGCCCCGAATGGGCAATTGTGGAACTTCAGGGAGCCGTTGAAGCTCACGAGTCGAGAAGCAGCAAGGCGGGACTCGAGTTTCCCGTTGGTCATATCGCCCGTTTTCTGAAGGCCGACAAATACGCCGAGCATGTTGGCGCTGGAGCTCCGGTGTATCTCACCGTTATTTTTGAATACCTGGCTGCAGAGGTGCTTGTTTTTTAGATACGGATTTTCACGAATTAAATTCTGAAATTGGAATCTCACGTTTATTAAATCTAGGGTTTTGCTTGAATTTAGGGATTTTGAGAAATCGATTATGAGAATTCGAAATAGGAGATTTATGAGAATTTGAATTTGATTTTAGAAATTGAGGCTTCTCTTTTATGTTGGGGATTTTTGAGAGTTGAGTTATTGTATTTGGGGATAAGGATTTTGGATCTTATTTATGTATATGTTGGTTATTGGTTCACATTTGTAGAGATTCTGGGATTTTGAGGTCTGTAAATGGAGTTTGGGAGAAAAACGAGGGTGGTCGGTGTCACTGTGATGCTCAGTGGTCATGAAGCTTCGTGGTTATTGTCGGGAAGAGAAGGAGATGCTGTGGAGAGGTGGTGGTTCGGTGGTGGAACTCCAAGCGACTGAGGTGTCGAAATTAACGCTGGGTGGTGGTGGTAATAAACGCCCCAATCCAGAAGGTGCTTGCAGATTCAGAGTAAGAACCACACTTAAACTAACTATTCTTGCTATTGTATCATGTTGGTTGGTCGGTCTTATATATATCTATAAGTTTATCATCTCATTTTATTTGCCAAGCCTACATGAGAATATTTCAGTTTCTAACGTGATCTCATCTATCTTCTTCTCGCAGGTTAATGTTTTGTATAATGGATGCAGAATATGGAAATGTTGTTGATCCACATTATAGTCATTATAGTCGTATAGAGTTTGATTGGGATATTATAGAATTTGATTGGGATTGCATTATAATTTAGATTCTGATTGCTCTAATTCATCTAGTGTAGATGAAGATTGTGATACTCTGACCGGCATCAAATTTACTTGGCTTCATCCCCACGTGGAGGGGGAAATTTTAGTTAATTTGAATGAAATGACTACTTTTTCAATTAACAAAACAGTAGAGGGATTTCTTCTTCAATACCTTTTGTTTTCTGCAAAATCTTTATAATTTGTAGTTAAGTTATTTTCATGCTTTTGTTGAGATGAGTGTGGTTTATGTTGTCACTGACTTATATTTGTGATAGAGCTTTGCAGCTTTAGTTTAAAACAACTAGGAAGGTGCATGTGCATTGCAATTGTTGATTTATTTATTCAATCATTTATAATTTGATTGTTCTAGAAAATACTTAATACTCTCTGACCAAAACATAATGCATTTTAACATATCTCAAACATTTTCTTAACCTTTTTTTTTTCAATTCTCATAAACTTTATTACCATGTATTATGCCTTTTATTTTGGTTTCAATTTAACTTTAATAAGCATCATTTCAATGGTATTTGCAGATATGATTCCAGATCTTGATGGAGTTTCTGAATCTGTGTTGTTTGCATTTGATCTTATGATCATTCCTGTCTCTCTATTTTGTTGCTTGATTTAGGTTGTTTGGTTGAGTTCTATTTGTTTACAGAATTATAACAAGTAAAGGCAGTGATTGGTTAATGGTGTGGTAGTGGATTGATAAAGTGGTCGAGAGTTGGTTCAGATCTCAGTTCATCGCTATCAACTCGGAAGGTAACTCAATTATTATATTTTGTCGCCATGGGATAATTCAGTAATGGGAATTATTTGGGGCGTTTTAATAATCTTCGAACTAAAGGTAAGTTATGTGATTTGGTTGTTCTATGTTGCCGAGTTCGATTGCAGTTTATGAATGTGTATTATATTCAGCCGATATTTCTTTACAAATTTGGGTTTTACAAGTTGCTGCTTATATTCCAATCATACCTAAATTTCTTTACAATTTTGAATTTATTTTCACCGGGTTAATTTCTTTTGTCGCACTTCATGAATTATGCGTCCTATCATTGCTCTGATTTCTAAACGAATAAAAATGTGACATGTGCTTTTCATAATATTTGGTGCTTGAATGTACACTCCCTCAGGGCAAAGTGCAAAAAAAATCCGAAGAGTTGAGGGCCTTTATTGTACTCTACTCTCTCTTTATTCCCATTTTTTCTTTTTTGTATGTATTCTTTAAAACAATCATTAATCTGTTGTATCATGCCCTGTTGGATTTTTCTTAATGGTCATGGAAACTCAATTGGAAGAATGACACACGCTTAAGTGTGTCTATGTGTGCAAGCTCCACCACTTCACCCTTCGAGAATCTAGCCCAAAATTAAATCAAACAAGCAGATTAGTGATTGAACACAGCCACCATGTACAGGGAGGTAATTTCACGTTTTTTTTACCCATTCCCTTCTTACAGTCAATGAAATTATAATATCTTAATCACCTTTTCATAGTGGGATTAATGCAATTTTGTCATATATTATTTCTTGATGTTGCTGTTCATGAAAAGTGTAAAAACTAAAGTAAAATTCAGAAAGAATTGGGGAAAATCATGTTTTGTTTTCTCGATATGTTTACATGTTTTAAAGTTGCTAGTTCCCGAACAAGAAAATATTGAAGAAACTCAAAACTATGTTCATTAGATGATTTATAATTCCTTTTTAACTCGAATGTAAATATAAAAGATCATGCTGTAAATTAATTGTGTTATCCAAATTTTGGTCTTTTGGGGTGGTGTAACAGGAAGGGGATAATATTAATAATGAGATAGTGCTTTTTTACACACTAGATGAAGCTCTTGACATGGTTGGATTTGGGAAATATCAAGCTCTCATGCTGGCTTACTCGGGCCTTGGGGCCATGGCCGAGGCAATGGAAGTGATGATACTATCTTTTATAGGAACCTCTGTCAAACCCGAATGGGGGCTTTCATCGGGCCAAGAAAGCTTGATAACAATAATGGTTTTCGTCGGCATGCTCATTGGAGCTTATTTGTGGGGCTTCATATCTGATAATTATGGGAAGGCAAGCCTTTTGAGTTCCTAGTTTTCAAATTAGAATAACTATCGATGGGCCTAATGCCTTGAATAGAGAATGAAATGTCCTTATAATGTCTTATTGGTTCTCTTTTATTTGGTTCCTATGGTTATTACTTTACACGATAATCGACCTGGAGCAGTGTATTTTCTTGAATTAGCTTGTTTTGATTTGAACTGCATATATTTTTATTAAGGAATGAATTTTTAATACATATTCTTCATACAATTGATTTGGAGACGAGTTTTGATTTGAATAATCTTTTATAATTATGTTGGGGATGAATTGCAAATTGAGAGACGGAAATTCGACACCAATTCACTATATTATGATTTGGTGAATTGGTACTTTTAGAGTCTTGCGTTTTTTTGTTCTTCAATCTTCAAGTTCTCTTGCATATGGATGATCTGGGATGACTTGGGATCTCTATGAAACTCCTTGGAACCCTAGAATATGTTAAATGTGTCGTTGGGACGAAATAAGGTCGGGTTTATATATAATTCTTCTTTCTTTCCGCGCAAGTTTTCTTCTAAGAATAGCCAAGCCGTGTCGGCGTCGACCGACGCGTGCCAGGCCTCAGCGGCGTCGACGTGCTTCTCCCGCCCGCGTCGATCGACGCACCTCCAATCATCGTAACAGAGAGTTCCCGTCGACAGGGCGTCGACCAACAACCTTGAATCGACACTACTGCAGCTTCTCGTAGACTGATGGTCGACCGACGCACGCACAATCGACGCGACAAAGGCGAAATGCCACATATTGCGTCGACCGACGCAGCCATCCTCGGCATCGACGCGAGCCGTCGACGCAACCTCTTGAGTCGTCGGTTTCCTTTCGCTAATTTATTGATCCTCGTATCTCGACTTCCCAGTGAAATATCCTTCACTCAATATAGCACCAAATACTGCAAAATAGAGAAGAAATATACAATTGGTGCTCGACTACTCATAATAATAAATATGCAAGAAATAAACATATATGACAACTTAAAGCTCATAAAAACATAAGAATTAATCTCTTAAATATCGTATAATTTCTCGCCTATCACCTTACACTCTTGAGCAAAACAACCTTGTTGAGAGGGAGCATATGCACATGTAGAAATTGGAATGCCCTTTCTAGTTGAATCATATGTGCTAAAGAGACATTAGTATATTGTCTATCTTATCATTATAACTCCTTAACTCCTAGATTACAAAACTCCCCGATTCGATCAAAAAGATTGGCTCACCAAAAAAGAGGTCGCAGAGCTTCAAACTATGTTCTCCGACCTGAGGGACCTACAAAACAAACCCAAAGTCAAACAACCCTGATGTAGGCTCTCCAATACATAAGTCAGTAACTTGGTATGGTGATAAAATAGAGCTCAAGAAGTAGATATAATCAACTTAAGATGGAAGTGAGGCCTGTGTCCTCTTTATATAGACAAGAGACGTATTCCCAATTTAGAATTTTCGTCTTTTGTTCACACCATAATTCTATAATTAATCCACTGATTTAAAATTTGAATTTCTCCTTTATGCTAAGTTACCATACTTATTAGAAGTCTTGTATTTTATTAAGTTGCCATAATAACCATGGGCCAATAACCAGCATACCCTCAACCCATCGGCGCCCATACCATTCCAATCATACCAGCCCACTGGGGCCCATAATCATAAAGCTTAGCTCTCTCAGCCGACCTGATTTAAAGACATAATACCATTTCAGCCTGTAGGAGATCGGTAATTCCTTTAGAGAGGTTGCCTTCTTGACCTGACTTGACATGCATGACGACCTAGATATTTGATATCGTATCAACTAGTCCCCCACATTCTACACGATTAAGGTAGAAAATTAGATAAAATGCAAAAACATGTCTCGAAGTTACCCCACGTGACTCTTAGAAAAGGGGAAAGCCATCAAAACACCCCAAGCATCAGTTATTAAATGTATACTTCCATTGTGTCAGACACATGTCACACACCTATTTTCTCGTAATAAATATCTCGTGGGCCTAGGAATGAAAGACCCACAATTAACCATAAATACATATAGTCACTATCTCAAACCCTTTAACTTTTTCACCTTCTGAAGCAGATCCTAAATGAGGTTCATTCACATCCTAAATGAGTTCTTTTCAAAAACTCTAACTCACACCACCTCCGCCTGTTGCAGTCGTGCTCAACTCATACCTGATTCAGGTATTTGATTATTTTTTTAAAAAAAATATTTTTTTAGTCTAGGACTTAAATGCAAATGGTTATCTTGTTAGTAATATGTACTATTTGTTATTAACCTCGCAAGTGGTCTTAATCAGAGGCAAAGTAGTAAAAGAAGGATGATACTGGGTTTAAGGTTTTTTATTTGTTTTTTTGTAATAATATAGTTTTTTTTTTCAAATCTTTAGACTTGTTATGTCAACGATACTTTTTATTAAAAAATTATATTTAAAAGGTTACCCAAAATTTATTTTAGGCAAACTGAAGATTGAGTTTTATGACAAGGATCGTAAGATGGGATTTTGTGATTTTCTATCCCCATTGTCAATTTTCAAAAGCTCTCAAGCAGACAAATTCTCATTTGACTACCTGACTAGTAAACCTGCCCAGCCATCCTTCAAATCTGCAATACTATGGGTAAAACCCCTAAATCCATTTAATTTAATTAAAATTTCTCATTTTCGATTTACTTTATTGTATTCAGAATGTATTTCTTCCCCCTTTCCTCACTTTCTAATTTGTGTTTTAGATTTTACATTTAAAATTTCAATTATTTGGAATGATATGTATCAGTTATATGTGATACTATGCATCAGTTATATATAATGATATATGTCAGTTATAAGCGATGAAAAATTAAATTATTGGGTGAACCTTGCAAGGTGCACCCAGGTACACAATATAATGACTCCGACTCCCGATAATGTATTACATGCACCTGGGTGCACCTTCCTAGGTGTACCCTGTAAAAATCTACTATCATTCACTTATATGTGATGATATTTGACAATTAGACGTGATAATATATGTGGTAGTTATACATGATGCATGCGATAAAAATTTAGAGTTTAAGTTTTTTTTTTCATTTAGGGTTTAATTTTCCATTTTAAGGTTTAATTTTTTATTTTTCTTAATTTAACTTTCCATTTTAGGGTTGCGGTAAAAATCTATAATTCTACCAGTTATATGCGATGATATGTCATATGTGACATGTGATAAAATTTTAGGGTTTAGAGTTTAATATTCAATTACGGGGTTTAGTTTTACATTTTAGGGTTCAGTTTTCTATTAGTAGGGTTTAGTTCTTCGTTTTTTTTTTTTAAAATTTTAGGATTTTAGATTTAAAATTTTAATTATTTGTGATGATATATATAAGTTATATGTAATGATATGTACCAATTATATACGATGATAGGGAAAATAGTTTTTTTGGTCCATTATGTTGTCCACTTTCCAATTTAAAACCAAGATATTGTCCACTATCAAAACACATACACGAAATTGGCAAAATCATCAAAAAATGTACAAAATTATCCCGATCGGGCTTTTTTGCTGACGTGACGTGATTCAATAATTTCTTATAATTTTTCTTTATTTTTAAACATTAATTGAACAAAAACACCTGAGAAAGAAATCAATTTTGGTCCATAATATTGGCCACATTCCAAAAAACGTACGTGACATTGACCATCATCAAACCACATCTGCTAAGTTGGTCAATTCATCAAAAATGGTCCAAAAATATTTTATATTTTTTAAATAAAAAATTTATATTTAATATATATTAGATATGTAAATTAATTTATAAATTATATTTATAAATAATTATATTATGTTTATAATCTTAGATTATATTTATGAATAATGATATTATAAATACATAATATTATAATAAATACTATATATATATATTATAAATATAATTATTCATAAATAGTTATAAATACATATTATTCATAAAATATATTATTAATTATAAATACATAATTATAATAAACATTATATATATATATATATATATATTATTATATATATATTATAAATATAATAATTCATAAATAATTATAAATACATATTATTCAAGAAATATAATATTAATTTAATATGTAAATTAGTTTATAAATTATATTTATAAATAATTATATTATATTTATAAATTTAGATTATATTTATGAATAATGATATTATAAATGCATAATATTATAATAAATATTATATATATATATAATTTATATTTTTAATTTTTATTTCTAATTTTATTAATTCTTATTAATTAAAATTTTACTAATAAGAATTATATATTTGTAACAATTATATATCATTATTTGTATATAATATATATTTATAATTAATAATATATTTTTTTTAATAATATGTATTTATAATTATTTATGAGTAATTATATATATAATAATATTTATTATAATATTATGTATTTATAATATCATTATTCATAAATATAATCTACATTTATAAATATAATATAATTATTTATAAATTAATTTACATATCTAATATATATTAAATATATATATATTTTATTTAAAAAATATAAAAAATATTTTTGGACCATTTTTGATGAATTGACCAACTTAGCAGTTGTGATTTGATGATGGTCAATGTCACGTACGTTTTTTGGAATGTGACCAATATAATGGATCAAAATTGATTTCTTTCTCAGGTGTTTTTGTTCAATTAATGTTTAAAAATAAAGAAAAATGATAATAAATTATTGAATCACGCCCTATCGGGATAATTTTGTACCTTTTTTGATAATTTTGCCAATTTCGTATATGTATTTTGATAGTGGACAATATATGATCCTAAATTGAAAAGTGGACAATATAATGGACCAAAAAAACAATTTTTCATTCGATTAGATGATGATATGTAAATAAGTTATACGTCATGAGAAATTAAGTGAGTGCACATCATTTAATGACTCACGACTCAACAAAAAAACATAGTTCCTTCCTTCATCATGACGCCTCGTATGGGAGATTGTTGTTGCTCCCTGCGAATAGATTTACCTGCATGGATCAAATATCTTCTTTGTTTTGACCTGTACACAGACATTTATCGTTTTTCACTTTTCTTCAATTTTATCTTCGTTCTTGATTGATTCGTTGCCCTCTATTTGTAGTGAACCAGAATTCGATGCGTCAGAAATTAGGATTCTTTTATCTGCGTCAGATAGATCGGGAGGCGCCAAATCTGGACGGCTACAGAAGGTAATGTTGTATTGATAGAACTTGCTAGTGAATACTTTGATTAGATTAGTTGACAAGGTTTATTCTCATTCACGATTCTGATAGTGATTTGGATTTTTGTTTCCCCTTCCTTTTGAATTGCTATTGTATTCTTCCAGTTTTGTCTGAAGCTGATGAAGGCACCACGGGTGGACTCTGAATTAAGGTTTTCCTTGTTCAAGACTCGATTCCATACTCAGGTTCGCTTGACACTTGTGATTCCATACTCAAGCTGTCAAAATCTTGCATAATTGCATTCTGTCTCAGATTTCAGATTTTAGAACGAGCTTGGATATCATCAACTCTGCTACTGAAGAGGTAAATTAAGGATCCGTATGGATATTGATTTGTTGTTTTCTTAAGTTACTCGAATAACTTCACATTTCCGGAACTCTCTCGCGCTGAAGGACATTATGAAAAAAATTATGTATCTTGAAAACATGATGAATCAGGGAACTGCTAGAGGTATGGAACTTTATATCGATATGTATAGTGTTACCATTGAATTCACAAATCTTTGCTGATGGGGTTATCTGGAACTTTAGTTTCTTTATTTGTATGTATCAAGGAAATATAATTTGTGTGAAAAAGCAGTTTCATTTTTTATAATGCACTTAACTTTAAACTCCTTTCCTCATTCAGGTAATGCATCATCTTTTGAAACTGACAGATTCACCTGCAGCAAACCGCAAGATGACGTCATTCATGCATTATCTTTGTAAGGTATAATCCCCCCATTTTCTTTACTTTTATTTTTCTGTTGTTTCTCCTCCAAACATCTCTGTTGGTAATCTGCATTAGTCAAAATCAACATTCTAAAAGAGCTAGGCGCTAATGCTGATATGTATAGATTTCTAACTTCTGATTTAGGTATATTTTTTGTCATTGTTTTTGGACTACAAGTGGTATCGTGGACAGTAAAATGAGGTTGATTGTGTGATTGCGTTATGCAGCATGGATGGGATTTGTAGCATAGTGGTTTTATTTCCGAGAAACCATTAAAATGTTATAGAAGGATTGTTTCGAAAAATGAAGAAAATAAGATAGGCTGGACCAAAGGAGATGGAAAAGAAATAATATTTGTGAATAATCATGGGAAGTAGTGTACCTCACACTAATATCTAAGCTCAATCCTTGATTGATAGGGATTGTGAATAAAACTCAAAGTAGAACCATAATTACATACTCTTAACTACAATTCATGCTAGCATGAAAATTGGCTTAAATACACTTATCCTAAACTAAAGCGCTTTCTAAGTATAGATTATTCATTAGAAACTTTGGATTTGAGTCTCATGTGCAGTAAAGCGGAAAGGATTTTTTAGTTGAAAATGTGTATTGCTGTTGCATGGTTCAAGTTTGCTGATATATTCTAATAGCAGTAGAGCAGAGTCACAGATATGAATTTTAGGTGATTTAGAATTTTCATATTGTATTTTTTTTGCCTCAGGTTGGAATTTGAACTTAGCTTTCACTTTCTTGTGTACCTTTAGTCAGTCTCTACTCACATTAGCACTTTGGAGCCCTAAATTTTGCAACTTGTGGCTTCTCTGGATGTTTAAGCTTCATTATGATAATAGACCTGTTAAAAAAAGCTAACACTTATTGCACACTGACCCTGAGTTTTTTAAATTCTTGAATAGGAATATTTTAAAAAATCTATTGCAACGTTTGGAATATTGTCAACTTTGATTCTGTGATATACAATAATTGTCCCTTTACCTTTTAGTGCCACGATTTCACTAAGTCGTGAATTGCATTTTCAATGTGAATGTTCAACTCCTCTTTAGTTTGGAAAGAACTTAAATCAACCTCATTGTGAGTTTTCGACTTTTTGATAATTTCAGGTTCTTGCTAGCAAGAGTCCAGATCTTCTACACTTTCACAAGGATTTTGTTCACTTGGAAGCTGCCTCAAAGGTTATTTCAATTCCATTACTAGATGCTAGTTTAATTGAGTAATGTAAATATGCTTGCAAAGATAACGAGTTCTGTTTGCAGATACAACTAAACCTTTGGCAGAAGAAATGCAAACTATTATCCAGGGTTTAGAAAAGGTAAAGCAGGAATTGGCTGCTTCAGAGAATGATTGTCCGGTTTCTGAAATTTCTCACAAGGTATTATAGCTTCTATGTGATTTATGTACACTAAATAATTTCCTAATTACGACCAGAACATATTGTACTTGTTGAAACACAGTATTTCTTTTTTTCATTAAGCTTGGCAAAACAAACCCCTCTGACACTCACGACGTTGCACAATTTTCAAGTTCTCACCTTAGAGATTAATTATTTTTTGCCTTTTTTCATTTTAGGTAAGATATGAAAAAGAAAAAGAAAGCCTTATCATATAAATTTGAATAGAAGTAGTTGAAGGAGGATATTTGATTAATAAAAACTGCAAAGTAAGATTACGTGGTAATGTTGTAACGATCATTCTTGGTGTGCTTGGCAGACGTTGAAGGAATTCATTGGTGCTGCTCAGCCTGAAGTGTCCTCCGTGATTAATCTATATTCTGCTGTGGTAAATAAAATTATCATGTGATAGGTTATTTGTAGCCTCGTTTTATTTTCCCTGGTAATAGAGCGCTATTCACAATGTTTGCTAGGGAAGAAATGCTGACGCACTTTCTCTATATTTTGGCGAAGATCCTGCGAAATACTGGTTTGAGCAAGGTAAAATGAATATTTGTTTTTATCCAGGTGTGGCTTTTGAAAAAATTGCAGAGTTCTGAGTGAATGTCTTACCATGTTATCCAGTTACCGCAACCCTCGTAAGCTTTGTGAGGTCGTTCCAGAAAGCCCATGAAGAAAACTGTAAACAAGGCTTTGAGAAAGAAAGAGGCGAATGTTGACTCAAGCAGTACGTATCGGGATTGTTGGAATAAGGATTTCTTTGAAACCGAGTTATAAGAGGTATGCACGGGCTAGACTGATATTGCAAATTTGGCCTGCGTTTTGTTTGGAAGCACTATTATGTTATTTTGCATCTCCGTCCGCTTTGGGCGAATCATCTTTGTGTGAGCCTACCTCGGATTCGTAATGCAGATTGTTTTCACCAAAAATGCATCATATCAAGTGTACGGAGCTCAAACCCTGTCTTAGAGTAACACTATTTCTTTGTTGAATCATAGGTTTCTTCTGCTGGCTAGTAGGGCCAACCAATATTTTCAAAACTGGACCGGTGAACGATCACCCGATCTCCTCACCGGTTCACGGTTCAACCGTCGGTCCAACCGTATTAATAAAAACAAAATATTCTTAATTATATAGTATGAAATATTATGTAATCTATTAATATAAATATTGATTTGATTCATATTTGGAAAAATTAATTAATTTATTATATAAACATGCGTAATTTATTTATACTCTATTAAACATACTAATGTAATTCTTTGTTATGTGATATATTAGTCATAGATCTCTATCTTAATTATTTGTCTAAATTATTAAGAGATAAAAATAAAAATGAAATTGACCGAACATAATTTTTTTTATTATTTCATATCGCTTGATTAGGTTCCATGGATCATTAATATAGTTATGCCAATTTAGTTGAATCATACACATTATTTCGCACATAAAAAACGGTTTGACCGATTGAACCAATTTTTTGGCCGATTTAACCGTTTTTCACCAGTTCTTAACCGGTTTAACCGCTAAAACGGTTTTATAGGTGTGATCGGAACGGATCAATGGTCAGTTCCCGATTTAACCGGTTGAACCGTCCGGTCCGATTTTTTAATCATCGGGGCCAACCATGAACTTTCGGGGCCCATGGCAAAAAGAGAAAAAAATAGCCCTCATGTATTTATTACGAAACAATATCATTTTATAACTTCAAAAAAAAAAATAAAAAAAAAAAAAATCAAAGAACAACCAACAAATCAACTAATCAACTGAATTCATACTATATTATACAAAACAAACCATTACCCCTTAACAAAATAGAACTAATTAGTTTCGGTATAATATAAACAAATAATAAAACAAAATCCAAAAACTGGCATGTTGGTCTGAATTCAGTGCACACAAGTCTTGAAATTCCTTCCTCCTGTATTATGTTG
The DNA here is from genome assembly GCA_014905375.1 of Phtheirospermum japonicum. Classification (NCBI taxonomy): domain Eukaryota; kingdom Viridiplantae; phylum Streptophyta; class Magnoliopsida; order Lamiales; family Orobanchaceae; genus Phtheirospermum; species Phtheirospermum japonicum. The sequence continues at coordinate 1,079,449 of BMAC01000077.1, forward strand.
TAAGAATCTCACTCGATCAACGATCGTTTCATCACGAGAGGTCTTGAAAAACTCTAAACAAACAAGAGAGAATAAGTATTAAATAGTTACTGCAATGCTCTAGCCTTTAATCAAAAAGTCTTCAAAATCAATTTTTCCGGCATCTTATTTTCAATGCATAAACTTGTCAACCCATTAATCTTTCTTGGGAAATAATTGAATGCAAATATGATTTTATCGGCTTTAACTTTGAAAAACTTCTGTTCGTTGGTGCTACGGTTACTGATATAATGAACAAAATTCTATATGCAACTGAAATATAAAGAAAACTATAAGTTTTAACAAACTCGTGAACATCAATTGACTCAATTTATTTTTGTTGGTAAACACATTTGTAGCACTTACAATTAAGAAAATAAATTATTAGCATCAATGTCAAATGTAAAATTATGTTTAAGGGCATCTTGAATTTTAATATAACATTCGTGTAATCTATTCTCATTTAGTGAATAAAACTTCTTGTGATTAAATAAAAAGTCAAATATACCTTCAAAATTTTAAATTGTTCAAATCAACTCTTTAAAAATGAAATAGCAATATCCACTACAACAATACAAAAAATTAACCCTAAAACTCTTCAGAGGAAATTAAAAAAAAAAAAAAAAAATCACCAATCACCCCAAGAAAACACACAACAATATTACATGCTATTAGAGTGAATCAATGAATAAACAATTGCGAGTGATTGAAATTTAGGGTGAAAACAACTCATGAGATAGTCGAGCTTCAATATTTTACAAATAAAAATTCAAAAAGTTCAGTACACATAGGCAATAGTAGATGAATGATGATTTAGAATTAAGTTTTGGAAATATTATGGATGGAGTATTCCAACAGTTTGATTATGATATTCTGGAGAATAAAGAGAGTATTTGGAAAAGAGAGTAATCATCAATACTCAATAATTTAATTCATCTTTCAGTTCTTTTTTTATTTTTTTATTTTTGAATTTTCGCAACTAGAAATCTAGATGGAACTTGATTAATTTAGATCGGCCGAAACATTGAAGTTAAGATGCCCAAACTTAGATCTTGATTAGTTTTCTTATTTTTGCCCGATTAAAGTTCTTCTTAAAAATAAAATACGGCCAAGATGGGATGCCCAAACTTCGATCTTGATTAGTTTTCTTATTTTTAGCCCGACTAAAGTTCTTCTAAAAAATAAAATACAGCCATGATGCCCCAAACATAGATTTTTATTAGTTTTCTTATTTTTAGCCCGACTAAAGTTCTTCTAAAAAATAAAATACAGCCATGAATCCCCAAACTTAGATCTTGATTAGTTTTCTTATTTTTAGCCCGACTAAAGTTCTTCTAAAAAATAAAATACAGCCATGATGCCCCAAACATAGATCTTGATTAGTTTTCTTCTTTTTTGCCCGACTAAAGTTCTTCTAAAAAAATACAAACTTAGATCTTTGATTAATTTTCTTTTATTTTCCCGACTAAAGTTCTTAAAAATAAAATACACCGAAGATGCCCAAACTTAGATCTTGTTTAGTTTTCTTCTTTTTTGCCCGACTAAAGTTCTTCTAAAAAATAAAATACAGCCCCCAAAACAAAAAAGAGGCAAAAAAAATAAATTGAAGGGACCCCGGGCTGTCGCCAACGCCGCCCACAGTTAGGGTAGGCCCTGTTGGCTAGGCTTGCAAATTGGATACAGTACTTACAAAACTATCCGTTATAAGTTCTGAGGTGTTTGATTATTAGCTATACTTCTCAGGAAGTACTTGGAAGAATACATCATTATTTAATTATTAGTGAAAAAGCTACACGCACATACATGCACACACTAGTTTAACATCGTGTATTATTCGATTTTTTTTATCGAAATAAAAATTTAAAATATGCCACATTTTTAACTCGTGTGTTGTACTGATGTCTCATCACTATTTATTAATTATTGTTTTAAAATAATTTTAGATTTTAATGTTTAGATTAAATTCGTTAATAAATTTATTTAAATACTTATAAAAATTCAAAAATTGTACATTCTCAACTCGTGTTCGAATTCAATGAATGAATGAATGAATTATTATTATTATTATTATTATTAAATACTTATAAATTTTAATATTTATTTTAAATTCGTTAATAAATTTAGTTACATACTTTGAAGTCTTCAAAAGATGTCATATTTTCAACCCGTCTGTACCGGTGTCTAATCAATATTAATTATATTAATTTTATATTTTATAATTTGTTAATAATAGTTGGTTACATATTTAGATTATTGCATATAACTCGTAATATACTTATATTTGTATATGAAATTCGAAGAATAAAATCATTTTAACATATATTATAAATACAACTTATTTAGATTATTTTCATAATTATTTTTTTGTAATTAATATTATCTTATAAGTAATTTATCTTTTAAATAAGATAACTACTTTTTTTAATTATATATGACTTTTTATATTTCTATATCAAAATAATAAAAAAAAATATTGACCTAGGCAAAATATAATAAAAGTAAAAGACTAAATTAGGCACAATATAATAAAAAATATACATTAAATTATGTATATATTAGAATTTTTATATTTTGGCAAGTCTCAAATCCTTGCCAAGTATCTGAATCATCAGAAAAATATACGTCAGTACGAAGCTTCCTTGTTTCTTACTTTTTTTTTCTTGCGTGTACTAGCTTTATTAATGAATAATGATCACTCTTTTTTTTTTTTACTTTTTTCTTGTTTGCGTGTATTAGAATTAGATTTTTTATTGTTTTTTTATTTTTTTATTTTTAATATTAGGGTCTATCCGTATTATTTCAAAGTTTTTATTATTTTTTTTGCTGCTATTCCTCATCCTCTCTTCCTCCTCCTCCTCCTACCACCACCACCACCACCACCACCACCACCACCACCACCATTATTATTATTATTATTATTATTATTATTATTATTATTATTATTATTATTATGTTAAGGAAAGTTAGTGAATTATAAGGACTATGATTCTTACTTTATTGAATTGGCAAAATATAAGAAAAGAAAATAAATATATAATAAAAGTAATATATTAAATTAGATATATATTAGGGTCGTATGACACATAAGCAAACAAAGAACCAGAATGTTTTATTAGCCTAACGAAGCATGCGAAACAAACATAAGTTAATAGGATATTGCATTAATATATAGGGCTGATATACACACACACGCACACACACACACACTTCCCACCTATACACTAAACGAAAAGATCTCTATCTTACGTGTCTGCCTAGAAAACTTCGGGCCGACGTTTAATTTCCTGGTAGTTCGGATGCTTATTTGACGAATATTAGAGGTTTGAGAACTTACTAAAATATAGGAGTTCTAATATCTACCTAAATTAATAGATTTTCTATTATCATATTTTGCCTAACTTAACCTTTTTTCTTTTATTATATTTTGCCTAATTTAATATTTTACTTTTATTATATTTTGCCTACTTTAATACTTCCTTATATTCTTCTAATATAAACATATAAAAAGTCAATATATAATTATAAAATAATCAAAATTAGTTATGTTAATTAAAAGATAAATTACTTATAAGATAATCTTAAATAAAAATTTTTAATTATAAAAATAATTTAATAAGTTGTAGTTATAATAAAAATTAAAATAATTATATTTCTAGAACTTCAAATATAAAATATAAGTAAATCACGAGTTATTTGTAATTAGCTAAGTATGTAACTAAATATTATTAATGAATTCACTCTAAATGTAAAAATATTAAATTATATATTAATAATTAATAAATTTAGATTAGATACACGTACAATATGACATGAGTTAAGAATATGACATCTTTTGATTTTTTCTAAGTGTGTAACTATAAATTATTAATGAATTTAATCTAAAAATTAAAATTAAAATATATTTAATAATAAAATTATTATTAATTAATAGAATTTATATACGTCTTAAGAACATGATAACTTTTATTTTTTATAAGTATCTTAATAAAATTATTAACGAATTTAATGTAAATATTAAGATATAAAGTTTATAACGTATGATAGACATCCATACAAGACACGAGTTGAGAGTCAAATATTTTTTAAATTTTGTTTTTTTTCAGTGAAAAACTTTATAATTATCACAAATATTTTTTATTTATCTTTAACACACGGGTGTTAACTAGTGTGTGTGTGTGTGTGTATATATATATATATATATATATATATATATATATATATATATATAAACTAGTTTAACACTAGTATATTACACGAAATTTATAAGAAGCTAAACATAAGAAATATTTATGACAATTATGGAGTTTTAGATTTAAAATAAAAATTGAAAGAATGTGTTCAGCATCAGTGCATTGTACATGTCTTATCTATTTATTAATTATTGTAATTATCAAATAATCTTATATTTTAATATTTAAATTAATTTCATTAATAATTTTATTTACATACTTAAAAGATTAAAGAGATGTCACATTTTATACCCGTGTATAATCCATATTAATTAATAATTATTAATAACTCATTTTATAATTTAATGGTTGACCAACTTCATTAATAATTATTAGTTACATATTTGAAAAATCAAAATATGTCATATTCTCAAGCCTTGTCGCATTTTTTCGTTTTCTAATAATTATTAATTAATTATTATTATATAATTTTATACATTGATGTATAGATTGAATTCATTACTAATATTTAGTTACATACTCATATTATTGCAAATAAATCATAATTTACCTATATAAAATATTTAAAATCCTAAAAATAAATTATTTTGTTATTCTAGAAATATATATTTTTTATGAGTTCACTTTCGTATGACATTGACATTTTATTTTTATGTAAGTGGGATTTAATGTCTGATGTTAATCCTATTGTCCCTAATATATTGTTATACATTATTTATTATTATACAAATAAATTGGGACTGCATAAAAAAAGATGTTGAAAATCAGTTTTTGAATCGATGTTGAAACCACTTATATTGATTTTAACATCATTTTTATAATACCGATGTCAATATAACATCGGTAGTTTCAATATCAGTTCAAAAACCGATGTTAATGGTCGTTTAGAACTTATGTTGAAATCCTTTTTGTAGTAATTATAATCATCGAAGGCAAAACACCGTTAGACACTTGCTCTTTAATGGAGTAATATCCATTTACTACGTTAGGTCAAAGGATAATATTGTGGATCCATACACAAAAGGGATTCGGTCGAGATCAATTGTGCGAATTGCTAGAGGGAATGGTTTTAAAAGCTACAAAAACTAGAGAATGATCATAATAGTAACCCAATCTTGATGAATGGAGATCCCACGAGCTTGGTTTAATGGGAAAAACTATGAGAATTCATCGAAGCACTTTGAACAAGAAGAATGTTTCAATGCTCATTCCTAGAAAGAAATTCAAGTGCAACAACCTGAGAATTGTGGCAAGGTTATGTCTTCAGGACTTTTAATGAATCCCTAGTGGTACGACCTAATCTTAATCGACTTGAAGAGGTCCCAAGTTTCACGACAGTTCAAGAAAGTCAAGCCGAGCATCTCAATATATCACAATGAGTGGAGTAAGTTAGGATAAGGAGAGATCTTGAGACCAATATGGGTCAAGAAAGGACAGATCGAGCTGACTTTATAAGACCAACTTGGGAAAGCATCATGGGAATTTGCATAAACCACTCGGGAAAGTTCACCCCGACCTGGGCTCGAGTCCAGGATAGAAGTTCATCTTGATTAGGTGAGGAGTCCGGGAAGAGATTATGACCAAGCTCAAGTAGCTCTGGTCGTCCATAGGGGGATTAATCTGCTCGGGTCATTTGAATAACGGTCCGGGATTTGCGGGCCTATCTCTGGGATCTCGGAAGGGCCCCTAACCAACTTAGGTTATAAACATATTAGCTCAGAGAGAAAGAGGGGTAACACATTCTTTCCTAATAATCATTCTTGTTCCTTTTAGGAATTTACTGACTTAAGTTTTAGGAGAGGATTCCACCAGAACTCCTCCGACGGTCCTTTCTAATGTGTTTGTTTTGGCAGGTCAGGCAATCTACAAGAGAAGAGTAAGGCAATCCTAGAATTGGTGTTTTCCGGGTGAAACAATTGACACCGTCTGTGGGAAGGGTGTGATCGGGTTAAGACATGAGGCGAATTTGATGGAAACGGATGGACTTAGGCAGAATCTGGTGGCAGAGTTGGGTGGTACGCCAAGCTTTGCCACACCAACGGTGACCCCAGAAGCAGCAGAGCCACCATCCACAAGCAGACAAGGCGCACCATAATCCCCTTAGGGAACATCTCCACACGGGGACGATAGGCCCGTGAATGACTCTTTTTTGCAGCAGATATCCAACTTTATCGGCAAAGCAGTGGCAGAGGTTGTGGAAAAAAAATGGGCAGAATTCTCGCCAGCTCATCCCAAAGTAAGCCAACCACCGGAAGTAGAAACGGCCAAAAACCCTCAATGCATGACCAGAAACTCTATTCGTGAAGAAGATGAAAGTTCCTTTGGCTCGGATAGTGATACCTCGAGCAAGAGTAACCCGGATCTCCCTAAGTAAATGCAGAACTTACAAAAGGAAGTCAGAGAAGTCAAACAAAGGATGACAGGTAATGTAGTAAGACAGACGCAGTGAAGCACCCCATTTACAAAAAACATCATGATGGACGACCTCCCGGCCTCTTACCGATCTCTAGGCTTTGTATACAATGGAACGACAGATCCATGGGATCACTTGTGTAGGTTTGAGAATGCGGCCACCCTGCATAAATTCTCAGACGCCGTAATGTGCCGAGTCTTCCCTATGACTTTTACTAAGTTAGCTCAGCTCTGGTTTTGCCAGTTACCACCCCGATCTATAAGCAATTTTGACGAATTCAGATCGACATTTCTACACCAATTCACTAGCTGCAGAAAGTACCAGAAAATTTCGTTAGAGTTATTCAGCCTAAATCAGAAGGAAGGAGAGGGTTTGCGGGGATATAAAAAATGTTTTATTGAAGCCAAATCAGAGTTCCCATCAGCATCCGAGGAACTCCTGATCAACGCCTTAGCTCAAGTGTTAAGGTGGGAGAATTCTTCCAATCATTTTCTAATTACAAGAATTACGATTTGCAAAACTCTAAATCTAATTCCCCTATGGATCTTGTCCCTACTCCAAATACTTTATCTCAGAGAAAATCCGTTGAAGTCGCCCGAACTAGGAAAAATAGCAAGAAAAACTATAGCCGACTAGCCACTGGTCTTTTGGATAAACCAGAAGGATGCCCGACCTGGGATGAACTAGAAACCAATACCCGAATACTAACTGGAAAACCCACTGAAGCCATCTTCTTAACTCAATCACAAACTCTCCATCCTCCTTCCAACCTAGATTGCTACCAACCTAACCCTGTAACTAAAGTACCCCCTACCTCTCATGCCGACCTACCTCCTCTACCCTAAAGCACTAGGATTACCATAGAAAACCCTTGGATCCTCCATGAATCAGCTTTGCTTCCTATCTTTGTAGGAAACCTCCATCTTCCCGACACATTCATCTCAGTCTTCCCTGAGTATGATAAGAATGATGCCAACAACTCTCTAGTCGGGCACGTTACTATCATTAAAGACCTTATCGTAGAAAAAATTTAACTTCCCCTTCTTGGGCGTCTTGTTTGTGAAATATAGACTCCCCCTTCTCCAAATGACCCCTAATTCTATCTGATTTATCACTAGCTACCTGATCATATGCTGGTTTTATAAGGTAGACCCGAACATAGATTTTTCCTTTTTCTATTATTAATTAAAAACCCAAAAAGGATCCTTTTACCTTTCCTCCCATATTGGAGCCCATTTCCTTTTCAAACCTTCTTCTAAAGTTTATTAATGGCGATCAAAAATTTTCTTCTTATGTTCTTCTAAGTCCTGCCCATTTCTCTCCCAATGTCAAGAGGTAACCCATCCCCAACACTCAGTAATTGTAAGAGATCCTCCCTCTGAGACCCACAAAAAATATAAGGACCTGGTCGCGAAGTGGAATAAATGATCCTACTATATGGAAAAACTTATCAAGTCCGAAAGGGTATACACCTTTTTAGGTCTCAGTCGCCAACCTCTTTACCCAATGTCAGAGTCAGAGTTTGGTAGGTCAATATTCATTAGGCTTTTGGTTCTTATTAATTCATCCTGTAATGATACATAACCATTTATTTTACTCTACAGAAAGAACTCGTATTCAATTGCTCTTTCAACTCAGAAGACACTGAGGCTATCCAAAAACACAGCTCAGCCCCCACTGAAACATCACCAGCCTGAGCTGCAGATCCCGAGGTCGGAGTAGAGGTGGCCCTAGTGAAAAAGATTAAAGAAGTAGAGGTTGCTCGAATGATGGATGATCAACTACCTCGAAGAGCTACTGCGAGTAGGGGCAAGAGGAAAAAGATAATATGTGGCCGATATCCAGCTCAACCATCCTCTTCCGCTCTGATCATGAGGTCACCATTGTCGATCCTCGACCAACATCTCTTCCCTAAGCTCAGTCGTGCTCAAGGGGAATCAACCTCAACTTATTCACCCTTATCCAACGGCCTCTTGTATTGCGATAATGTGGATCAATTCCAACAATTCCCTCAAGGCCAGATACTGACGTCAGATAAGAAGTTTCTAGTGACCCTCAGTATCCCCGATCAGGTGACCCTGATGTCCCAACAATTCACACATGTAACTATCCTTCTTAGTATGTCATTGCTTACTCATATATTTCTTATTTTCTTACTTTATTCTATGTTTATCTGGATGCAGCTGGAACCAATTCTCGCCTCTTTGTCCAGCTACCTGCTAGCACTAGTGCAGAAACTGCATATCCAGAAGGGTAATTCTGCCTATCCAGAACGCCTTTCTGTACCTTCTGTAGTGACATAGTTCTGGATTGGCAGACTTTCCAGAACGTCTTTTTTTACCCTTCTGGATTGGCAGACTTTCTAGAAGGGTAAAAAAAAACTGTTCTAGAAAATAAATTTTCTATTCTAGAATGGTACCATCTCATGTTCATCCGCCACTTTCCAGAACGGTATTTTGAAATGCCGTTCTGGAAATCACGACTTTCCAGAACAGTATTTTGAAATACCGTTTTGGAAATCGCGACTTTTCAGAACGGTATTTTGAAATACCGATCTGGAAAGTATAACTTACCAGAACGGTATTTTGAAATACCGTTCTGGAAAGTATAACTTACCAGAACGGTATTTGAAAATACCGTTCTAAAAGTGCGACTTTCCAGAACGGTATTTTTAGTTACCGTTCTGGTAAGTTATACTTTCCAGATCGGTATTTTGAAAATACCGTTCTGGAAAGTACATTTACTAGAACGGTTTTACAAAAGTTACCTTCTAGAAAGTTTAAAAAAAATTAAAAAAAAAAATTAAATGAAAGCAGGAATACACCAAAATCAATAATAATAAATACTGTGATTATATTAATTATATTACCAAATTTCAATAGAATCTACTACGCTGCAAACTAAAACTAATATTCATACAATAGTTTTTTTATTCAACTATATGAAATCAAAAAAAAAAAAAAAAAAAAAAGATAAAAGTCTTCATGAAAATACCACTCCCTGCAGAATGAAAACTTAAGATTATGTTTAAACCATATCAAGGCTTGATTCAATAGAAATACATAAGTAATTACTTTGACAAAAACACAGGCTGCAGGCTGATTGCACGTGAGTGTTTTGGATTGATCACACTGATATGTAATACTGTTCAGGCTCGGCTTTGAAATTCTGAATCCTGTTGACTTATGTTTTGACCTTTTGTGTACAGGGAGTTGACTGATTTGTCTTTGGAAGTCATTGGTGGTACTTGTTCTGAGTTACGAGCAGTGGACCTTTCGAATTTGCGGAAATTGACAGATGTTTCCATGGGCCACCTTGAAAATGGTTGCCCAGCGATTGAGATACTTAAAGTTTGTCGTAGTGGATTGAGGTATAAGATTTTTTAAATAAAGAAAATTATGTTCTTACATATAGTTGGTTTTTGTCAATGTTTAGTGTGATACTTATGGAGATTGAATGCCCATTCTGCTTTTCTTGTGTCAAGTCTTTGTACTTGATTACTGTAGAGTTAATATTTTATTAGCTTTTGCTTATATTGTAAGAATGAAAAAAAAAGGAACAAGAGAAATCTATTATTTTCTTATGTTGTGTTTTTTTTTTATTGCTATCATGGAGTCACAGTTTTGTTTATTTATCCTATCCTGTAAAAATATTGCGTTTCCTTAGAATTGGAATGTGACAGTTGAAATTTCCTTTTATTATGTTTTCCGATAGTGATGAAGCGATTGCCGCATATCTTGATCTTTGTGGAGAATCTCTAAAAGATTGTCGCTCAATAACATAACCCAGGTAACATTTTAGTTTTAGTTTATTTCAAATTCTTAGGGAGTCTCTCAAACCCAAAACCGTGCTATGGAAATCTGAACTGGTCCGTCGTTAGTTCTGAAAATGTGGATGGAAATCCTGACTATTACTCTGGAGCTAAAAGATGGTCCACACAACCGTGCTATGTGGGATTACATTTTTCAAGCGCTCTCAAGGTTAGTACTTAGTGATGTTTTGTTGTCTTATAGTTCTAAGTTTTTCATATATATATATATATATATATATATATTATATATATATATATATATAAGTTTGTTATTCAAGTATCAAAATGATTTTCTGTCAAACTAATTCCTAACCATAGGTGAAGGGTATTTTGATGACAGTTGATTGAATGATTTCCTACTACTATTCTGCCAAGCTA
>BMAC01000077.1:1090652-1108462 GCA_014905375.1 Phtheirospermum japonicum
GGGAAGGCAATTTGGTGAACGAGCCAGCGTGGAATGTAGAATATAGTCTGGCATACATCCTCCACCTAGGTCGAATTGTAACACCTAATTTCAGGGAAAAAATAACATCAGGTCGAGTAAATTTAACCCCCGATGTGAAATATTAAAATGGGATTAATTGATACGATGTCTAACGTAAAATATTGATCATAAAAAAAATCCTTTATAATAACTACTATTTAGAAAGTGCTTATCGCACCCCTCTTGAGGGACTAATACTAACCTGAATGAGATATTTGTAATACTTATCAAGATGGATAAAACCAGAATTTACGGGTAAAGTTTGAATACAAACAAGTTAGAAATAGGATTTACTGGACCATTGATCCTTAACACATTCGATAATTAAAGATAGAAATCAAATTTATTGGACAAGAGATATGAAGAAACCCACTAATAAAAATTTTGCACAAATATGCTCATTAATATATGATTATCAAAACCAATGAGTCTACATGAAGGGTAAACTGAGGTAAAATAAAAATAAAAAATGTTCTAAACAACTAATGAAAGATGAATTATTGGCAGGCAGACTATGAACAATTTCATAAGGGTGGCATTTGTAATTTCAAAAAGATACCTTGACTAATTTACAATTATATATTCTCAAATTCATGGGTACGTACATAGTTTTTCTAATCAGCCCTTATGAAAATGATAACTTAAGTACAATTTTTTTGCTCAGATAAATAAGTGAAAAAATGATCATAAAAAAAAATTAACAATCGCACCGTCAGTTTGCTGGCATCAACACCTTCAAATATCTTGGTGACTAGCTCCTCAGTTAACCACGAACAATCCCGTACACGCACCTCCGTCGGAGAACCACGCACCAGCAACTCAAGAATTTTGCTATCTATTCCCTGACGGTCACAAAGAAACCAACTGATCTTGTGCCTCAACGCATCAGGAATGAACTCAAGAGAACTGATCGCATCCGCATTTTCACAAAGAATCGACAAGCAAAGCTCCTACAACGAGGGAATGGCCTATCGCATCTGCTCGATTCCTCCTGCTTCTTCGGAATCCACTTTGGACCGTTTTTAGAAGCACCGTAACGCGCCCGAGTCTTATTAGCTCCACGATCCTTCATAATTTTCACGGCCGTAGAAACCGGGCCAGGCCAATCTTCTACTCCACCATCAGGAGAAGCAGCACCATCGTTACCAAGTTCTTGTTTAGGCCTGAAGATGGCAAACCGGGCTGCATGTTGCCTGGCGAAATTTCTATGGCGTTGTCTCTGTCCATTTCGTATATTATTATTATGGACAACGAAATGGTTTACATGTTCTTGCTGAGGCTCAGGCTGAGGCTGAGGAGCCTCGACAGGCAATTCTTCAACCGACAACTCTTCACTGGCTGCCAAGTTGTTAGCACCCAAAACATTAGATATATAGGAATGAGATAAGGACTGGCTAGAGTCTTCCAAATAAAATTCAAATTTCATTTAAACCGAATTAAACTGTCATAATTAAGACATAATTGACTTCCATCCAACCTGTGATAACTGTTCCTTGTCCTCATAAGATGCCATATTCTGAACAAGCATATCAACTTCTTTTGCCTGAAATGGCAATTTGGTTTCAGAAAAGTCATAGTCAATAGTCAAAAAATAATCAAATAATTGTAAATTATCTGTTGTGAATGTAAAAGCAAACGGAAACAAACAAGGTAACAGAAGAAGAAAGAGACCTTAAGCATCCTAAAATGCTCTCCCCGAGCGGACAAGCCATTGAGGATAGTACGATCCAAATACTCATTAAAAACTACATAATATAGCAAAAACAACAAGAATCAAATTGTAGTATTGTAGTCAAGTGGTTAAAATTCACAAGGGCTCGATAAACAAAAATAAAAATAAAAAAGAGAAAAAACACACACACACATACAAACAGGGCAGAATATGAAAATTCCCCAAACACATCACTAATTCTCATTTCCAAACCTATGTAATTCATCAAGAAAATCAGCCACGTTTCACAAAAGAAGCTACTGCAAATTAGAAATTTGGGGGATAGGGTTTAGAACCACATGAACAAGACAAAACCAAGAAAAACAAGAAATAAATTGAGAGGGATTAAATCAAGAAATCGAAACATAATAAATTTGGGGGCTAGGGTTTCGAAATTGATTTAACTTGGGGAGCGAATACCTTGCGATTTAGGATTTAAGACCAACACCATGAGTAGGAGTAGAGGGCGGCGGAGAGCACGAGAGCCGGAGGCGGCGGAGAGAACGAGAGCCAGAGGCAGCGGGCAGAGACAGCGATTTTCCCTTTGTTCTTCTTCTTCAACCTCGCGACTCGCGGGCTTTTATCTCTGGATGGTGATGACGGCTGTGCGAGGGTAAGTTAGTGAATTCCAAAGGTTTGGTGGGGGATGACGGACATGAGGCTGTCATGGGGAGGTGGTGGTTGCCGCTCCAGGTGGCTTTGGGAGGAGAACGAAAGTAGATAGACGAGTTCTTCTTTTAGTTTATTTTATAATTATTTTATTTTTATTTTTATTTTTATTTTTATTAATTTAATATTTTAATTGGAAAAGAGTTTCAAGAACGGTATTTTAATTACCGTTCTGTATCGAGGGACTTTCAAGAACGGTTTTAAAAATACCGTTCTTGAAAGTAGAAATATGGGCGGCAAAAAAATTTCATTTACGCGGTATTAAATTGAACAAGACTTTTGAGATCGGCCATATAAAAACCGTTCTGGATTGACGTAAACTCCAGAACGTTATTTAAATAATGTTCTGGAATGTACACTTTCCAGAAGGGTTTTACATTACCGTTCTTGATAGTACACTTTCCAGAACGTTATAAAAATATCGTTCTGGATTGACTGTTAATCCAGAAAGGTTTTTTGAATAACCGTTCTAGAATGACCACTTTCCAGAACGGTATTTGAATAACGTTCTGGAAAATCATCTATCCAGAACGGTATTTCAAAATATCGTTCTGGAAAGTCTAATCCAGAATAGAATTTTAAATACCCTTCTAGATGCACCAGGATGTTCTGTTCTAGAATGCAGTTTCTGCACTAGTGTAGTTGCCAACAGTGAAGAGATGTCACTAGATAAATGGAAGAAGATTGCTAGCGAGCTAGGATAGCAGGCTAATAAGCAGAGTGAGAAGCTCTCTCTGACTCCAGGTGAGCTTGATGAGGCTCGGTGATAAATACGGCTCGAGAAGAGGAACTGGACACCTTGCAATGTCAATTGGAGATGAAAAATTTAAAGATCATTATAATGGAAGCCGAGCTCTAAAACTTCAAGGAGTGTCATAAAGCGGAGCTGGAAGACATTCAAGGGAGACATCAAGTCGAGCTACAAAGGAGGAACCGAAAGCCCATGCTCGTGGACTGGAGGACGGTCGAGCTTGCAGAGTTGAGAAAGGTCATTGCACCTTTCTGGGAAGCGTAGTGGGTTGACGGATCTTAGAAGCATACAGGATTAGCCTAACGCCAACTTACGTCCACACCACTTCTTTCTTTAAAAAGGTGAGCAAGGGTGTTAAACTGCACTTAAGAACTTCCATTGAACGAGTTACCTAGCAGATCCAAGCTGTAGGCATAAACTTTCAGGTGGATATAGAAAAAGCTCAGAGGGATCCCCCTCCCCATGATTTTCGGAAATGCGACATCAATCATAACACGAAAGTGATATGGTGTGACAAATATGTGGCTTAAGCAATTGTCTAAGCTCAAATAAGCTCTAAGCTAGATGTTCCCTTATACGAGTTTGTTCCTCAAGCTCCACTAGTTGCTCTCTGATTGTAACTTCTGAATTTTGAAATCCTGATCTCTTACTTTATTTATTCTTATTTTTCACCACTCAACTATATTTCTTTAACTTGCTACAATAACTTTGATTTTTCTGGACATAAGTAAAATCATAACCACAACACAAGTATAAAAACCATGACTATAAAACCCTTGATTATAACTTTAGATAATATTCATGACCATAAAGTCATTGTTTTAATTTAATACACATATGTCAGAAATTATAACAATGAACCATACCATAAAACCATAAGACACCTCCGATTTAAACAAACATCGGGCTATTACCATAAACCAATGAACCATTCAAACAAAAAACCATAACCTAACACCCTCGACAACATAAACAAGGGTCTGGACATAACCATAAAACCATAAACCATAAACAATTAACCATCGCCAACCTAAACAAGCGTCAGCCCATAACTATAAAACCATAAACCATAAACCATTGCTGAACTAAACAAGCATCGGCCCCTAACCATAAAACCATAAACCATATCCAACCTAAAAAAGCATCTAACAATAACCATAAAACCACAAACCATATCCGACCTAAACAAGCATCTACCAATAACCATAAAATCATAAACCATACACCATCGTCGGCCTAATCAAGCGTCGGCCCATAACCATAAAGCATCACTGACCTAAACAAACATCGACCCATAACCATAAACACCATATCATATACCTCTTTTTCAGCTAGGCATAATACTTCTTCAGATGGTAGATGTTCCAGCTTCTCAGCACTGCCTTACCTTCACCATCTTCCAATACATACGCTCCTCCTTTCAATACTTTGGTCACATTGAATGATCTTACCCAGTTTGGATCCAACTACCCCACGGTGTATATCACATCAGCATGCATTCATACCAGGTCACTGACTTGGAATTGCCTTCTCTTTACCTTTGATTGTGTGTTGCTTGGATTCTTTCCTTATACATTTCAAATTTTGTTGCCGCCTTGTCCCTTATCTCATCTATTACCTCCAAAGCTCCCTTGGCCAATCTTTAATTCTCGTCGGTGTTAAAATTAGTTAAGCGGCGTGATCCCTCTGCTATTTCTGCTAGAATGAAGCTTCCATACTGATATGGCAATATAGAGGTCCGACTTAAATTGGGTTAGACCTGATTAAGAGATAATTAAAATAAAAAGAGATATGGTGAGAACAGCTCGGTCTCAAAGGAAGGTCTTGTTAGGCCTCTTGGGAAAATAGGACATCAAGAAAGGATGGTCACAGTTCGAGATTTCTCATGACCTGACCATTTTAAAGAGAGATCACTACAGCCCAGGGATCATACTGAGCTGACGAAAGTGCTCTGCCAGAAGACCCTGGGGCTAGAGTTGGACCTGATGCTGATACTGAGGTAATATAGACCTAAAACAGGGAAGACCTAACTAGGGTCAAGTCCGATATTGATATTGAGGTGGTATAGAGGAAGACCTGGAATGGGGAAGACCTGTTTTCTGGAATCCCGGTAAAGAGACAAGTGGGACCACTTGTCAGAATTGGTTACGTAACGGCCCGTGATTCACGGAATGTGCTCCTGAGATCCCGACTGGGGTCCCCACTAGGAGAAACTATAAATATCTCAGGCCCAAGGCTGAGAGAGGTATGTCATTCTTTGTGCATTCCTTCTTTGCTCACTAAGAGAAACCTCATACGCTTTACTGACTTAAGCATCGGAGAGGTTTCCACCGGAAAACCACCGGTGGTCCTTTCTAACGTGTTTCTGTGTGTAGATCTAGAAGGTGTTCAAGGTTCCAGGCGTTGTTCTTGACGTCGGTAATATTTTGAGTCGAAACAATTGGCGCCGTCTGTGGGAAGGCGATCAAGCTAAGACGTGAGGGTCTTTTCTATGGCTTCAGACGGTTTACGATGAAACTTGGTTGGAGAGCTCGGAGGAACTCCCAGCTCTGCCGCGCCATGGGATATGCCACGGTCAGCAAAAATGTCCACGGCGAGGCCCGAGGGAGCAGAGCCGTCAGTGGCAGTGGGATCAAGCACCGTGCCGCCTCCCTCCGGCGGATCAATGCCTGCCACTGGTGGGTTGTTTACGACGTCCTCCTCAGACAGCTGTCTGAGCTCATCGGCAAGGCCGTGGAGACGGCTGTGGAGAAGAAGTTCGCAGAGATGTCAACGCCGTCGTCCGGTGCGCGTCCATATCGGATAGTTCCACCGATGGAAACTGAGCCACCGCACGGCTAGCGCATGGATCGGACCCCTCTTTAGGATAGATAAGAGCATTTCTCTACGTCCGACAGCAAAACCTCAGGTCAGACCAATCCAGGTCTAGCTGAGCAGATGCAGATCCTACAGAAAGAAGTGCGGGAGTTTAAGAAGAAGATGGCGAACACAAGCGTGGTGCCGACACGGCGAGGCACTCTGTTTACAGAAGAGGTCATGCGTGACGATGTGCCAGCCTCATACCGATCTCTGGGCTTTGAGTACAATGGGACTACAGATCCGTGGGACCATTCGAGTAGATTTGAGATCGCGGCAGCTATACATAGGTTTTCAGATGCGGTCATGTGACGAGTCTTCCCGATGACCTTCACTAAATCAGCTCAGCTGTGTTTCAGCCAGTTGCCACCGAAGTCTATCAACAACTTTGATGTATTCAGCTCAGCATTTCTACACCAGTTTACGAGCTGCAGGAAATACCAGAAGATGCTGCTTGAGCTGTTTAGCTTAAAGTAGAAGGAAGGTGAGAGTTTATGTGCTTATATCAATCGTTTCACTACTGCAAAACTTGAAGTCCCATCTGCGTCGGAAGAGCTTTTGGTGAACGCTCTGGCGCAAGGCCTTCGAAGAGGGAAACTTTTCCAGTCGCTGGTTGTGAAACCAGCTTTGAAGTTTGGAGAGCTCTTGGAGAGAGCTGAAAAGTATATTCACTTGGAGGAGGCCTTGAGAATCAAGGACGAAGGAGAGAGGAAAACAGAAAGATATGACAGAGAAGACAAGGGAGCAGTGAAGAAACCCAGGTCAGATCTGTCCGGGGGGAGACCTCGTTTTGATAGGTACACCCCCTGGCAACGCCACATGGTGAAATTCTACAAGTTATAGAAAGGCATCCAGAGCTGAAGTGGCCTAAGACCTATTCGCAGAAACCCAGGAAAGAAAGGTCTGACCGATTCTGCCGCTTCCATAATGAATATGGACATGATACTGACCAATGCACTCATTTGAAGGACGAACTGGAGAGAATGGTTCAGACAGGGCACCTGAAGGAGTATGTTCGAATGAGGAAGGAGGAAGCCAGGTCTGGTCGTAGCATCTATGACCGATACAGCAGAGTAAGAGACATCAGGATAGGGGTCGTACTGAAGGGAGACGGACTGATCAGGCCCAGGTCATTCATGGAGAAATCCAGATGATTACTGGTGGAGAATTAGAAGAGCATTCTAAGCGGACGCAGCACAGTTACGTTAGAGCTGCAAGAGATTTAGTTCGAGAATCACGAGAGGTTGGGCAAATGGCATCAACGCCAAATATCTATTTCGGATCAGAAAATGGTGATGGCATCTTGGCCCTGCACATGGACGCTTTAGTTATAATGGCTACCATCTCCAATTATAATGTGAGGCGAATTTTTGTGGATACAGGAAGCTCCACTGATATTTTGTTCTATGCTTGTTTCCAAAAGTTGAAATTAGACGTTGAATTGGAAGAGGTTACCACCTCTTTGGTTGGGTTTGCAGGGGGAGCCCTGAGGCCTTTGGGAGCGGTCAGGCTCCTCATGACATTGGGTGAGGAGCCGTACAGGGTGACCAGAACGGTGCGTTTCTGGTAGTGGATGCGCCCTCTTCCTATAACGTAATGCTGGGCCGGCCATCCTTGAGCCAATTCCAGGCCGTCATATCGGTTTTTCACATGAAAATGAAATTTCCGGCGGAGGATGGAACAGGCGAGGTAAGGGGTGATCAATATGCGTCACGACAGACGTATGTTAAATGTGTCAGAAGAAATAATGAGGAGGAAAGACAGAGCAAGAGGGCTCGGGTGGAGAAACCAAGGACAGACCTGGCTCGAAGAGAGGAAGGGTTGATGTTAGTTGAGGTGGTCCCGGGGGATGAAAGTCGAGTCCTCCGCGTAGGAACGACTCTGAGCCTGGAGGTCTTGACAGACCTGGTATCCTTGTTAAGAGAGAGTGCGGATGTTTTCTCTTGGTCCCCCCAAGACCTGGTGGGGATCGATCCGGATGTAACCGAGCATCACCTTAACATCAGTCCGGGAGTGAAGCCAGTCAAGCAGAAGAAACGCAATTTTGGGCTAGAAAAGGAGGCCATCATAGAGGCAGAGGTAGATAAGCTCTTGAAAGCCGGGAACATCCAGGAGATACAATTTCCGAAATGGCTTTCCAATACAGTTCTGGTTCCAAAGACAGACGACTGGCGGATGTGCATAGATTTCCGTGACCTCAACAAAGCCTGCCCAAAAGATCACTATTCGTTTCCAAGGATAGATCAGCTGGTCGATTCTACTTCAGGTTGTGAGCTCTTGAGCATGATGGACGCCTCATAGGGCTACCACCAGATCCGTTTGGCTAAAGAAGATCAAAAGCGGGTTAGCTTTATAACCCCAAAGGGGACATATTGTTATGTGGTCATGCCATTCGGGCTCAAAAATGCCGGAGCCACATACCAGAGATTGGTGGACAAGATGTTCAAAGACCAGCTGGGGAGGAATATGGAGGTCTATGTGGATGATATGTTAGTGAAAAGTGTAAAGGCGAGCTCACATGTGAAGGATCTGAGGGAGACCTTCGATACCTTGAGAAAATACAGGATGAAGCTCAACCCTAAGAAGTGCATGTTTGGAGTAAGAGCTGGAAAATTCCTGGGATATATGGTGACAGAGAAGGGTATCGAAGCAAACCCTGAGAAGGTTAGAGCGATTATGGACATGAAAGCGCCAAGGATTGTTAAGGAAATGCAATGCTTAGTGGGATGGATCAACGCCTTGAGCCAGTTTGTCTCGCGCTCGGCTAAGAAGAGCCTACCATTTTTTCAGGTCTTGCACAAGAAAGCAAAATTTCAATGGAGTGATGAGTGTGAGGAAGAGTTCAGATTATTAAAAGAGCATCTGGCCAGCATGACTTTGCTTACAAAGCCTGTCCAGGGGGAGCCCCTAATCTTGTACCTATCTATGGGGCAGCAGGCAGTCAACTCTGTTTTGCTTAGGGAAGAGGGCAAAGTGCAGCGGCCGGTCTATTACTGGAGTAAGGTCTTGCATGATGCAGAGGTGAGATATGTGGAAATAGAACGAGCAATGTTAGACCTAGTTGGCACGGCTCGCAAGCTACGTCCTTACTTCCTCTCTCACAGCATAGTTGTGCGAACCAATCTTCCACTAAAGGCCATAATGGACAAATCGGAGGCATCAGGAAGGTTGGTCAAGTGGATTATCGAGCTTAGCGAGTTTGATATCGCATTTGAGGACAGGACATCCATCAAGGCTCTGGCTCTGGTGGATTTCATGCCAGAAATGACTAGCTCTTCTGAGGACAAGCAGGAATGGACGATCTTCACGGATGGCTTTGTTAGTAACCAAGGCTGTTGGGCTGGAATCGTCTTGATAGACCCAGTAGGTGTGTCCACTGAGTATGCCGTACGTTTGAACCACGCATTTTCCAATAATGCCGCTGAGTATGAGGCCCTTTTGAGAGGAATTCAAATGGCAAAAGACCTGGGCGCAGAACAGGTGTGCGCTAAGGTGGGTTCCCAGCTCGTCTGCAAGCAAATAAGTGGAGAAATTGAGACGAGAGAGGAGAGCATGCAGAAATATTTGGCTAAGTTCAGGGAACTCGCCAGGGATATGAAGGGCTTGACGGTTCTCCAGATTCCTAGAGAAGAGAACGGAAGAGCTGACTATTTAGCAAAGGTAGCTAGCTCAGCTACAGATTATCACGAAAGGGTGATTACTTTGCTAAAGGCGGATGCAGAGTTTGGGACAGAGCAGGTGTGCTCAGTGATAGAAGGAGATGACTGGCGCTCCTCCATAAAGGCATATCTAGAGAAAGGAGTCTTGCCGGAAGACAAGAAGGATTCAGCAAAGGTACGGACCAGGGCTGCTAGATTCTGTTTGGTCAAGGGAGAGCTGTTCCGAAGAGGATTTGGACAACCCCTCTTAAGATGCTTGAGCCGAGAAGAAGGAGCCTTGGTTCTAAGAGAAGTCCACGAGGGATGGTGTGGCAACCACATGGGTGCCAGAGCTCTCTCGAGTAAGATCTTGCGAGCGGGGTACTTCTGGCCACAACTGCGAAAGGAGGCAGAAGATTTTGTGCGTACTTGTGAAAAGTGCCAAAAGAACTCATCGCTGATACATAAACCTGCGGAAGAGCTCATGACGATGAGCTCCCCTTTTACGTTTTCCAAGTGGGGAATCGACTTCGTTGGCCCCTTCCCCATGGCTCCTGCCCAAAAGAAATTCCTGATAGTGGCAATTGATTATTTTAGCAAATGGGTAGAAGCCGAGGCCTTAGCAAAAATTACAGAAGACGCAGTCATGAAATTCTTGTGGAAAAACGTTGTCTGCAGGTTTGGTATCCCCATAATTTTGGTTTCGGATAATGGCACCCAGTTCATGGGTGCTAAAGTTAGAGCTTGGTGTGCAAAGATGAAAATTGACCAGCACTTCACATCCGTCTACCATCCCCAAGCCAACGGACAGGTAGAGGTCACCAATCGCATATTGGTGCAAGGAATCAAAACACAATTGGACAGAGCTGGGGGAAGATGGGTGGAAGAGCTGAGTTCAACCCTATGAGCATATAAAACTAATCCCAAAGAAAGCATAGGGGAAACGCCTTTCTGCTTAGTCTATTGTATGGATGCTGTGGTGCCCGCCGAGATTAACATGGAAACTCACCGAGTTCAGAATTTTGTTGAAGAACAGAATGAGCTGTTAATTCAAGATGCCTTGGACTTGGTTGAGGAGAAAAGGGACCGAGCTGATGTCAGAATGGCACACATCAGAGGGAGAATAAAAGCAGCTTACGATAAGTCTGTGGTCAAGAGGTAGTTCCAGGTGGGAGACCTGGTCCTGAGAAGAGCTGATTTAGGGAAGGTGAAGGGAAAACTGGATGCCACGTGGCAAGGGCCGCTCCGAGTCATCCAAATCTTAGCAGAAGGCGCCTATAAATTGGAAGAGCTGGATGGGACCGAGATCCCTCGTGTTTGGAATATTGCTAATTTACGAAAATTTTATGCATAATTGTAATTTCTTAAATGTTTATTTGCCTTATTGAATAAAAATTGCAGGTTATTCTCGTTCACCAGTTTGAGTATATGTCCATAACTAAGCCAGGATTGGCTAAGGGCGGATGCCCTCGATTTTGCCTGACCTGATTGTCAGTTTAAAGCCAGGATTGGCTAAGGGCGGATGCCCTCGATTTTGCCTGACCTGATTGTCAGTTTAAAGCCAGGATTGGCTAAGGGCAGATGCCCTCTGTTTTGCCTGACTTGATTGTCAGTTTAAAGCAAGGATTGGATAAGGGTGGATGCCCTCGATTTTGCCTGACCTGATTGTCAGTTTAAAGCAAGGATTGGCTAAGGGCGGATGCCCTTGATTTTTCATGACCTGATTGTCAGTTTAAAGCCAGGATTGGCTAAAGGCGGATGCCCTCGATTTTGCCTGACCTGATTGTCATTTTAAAGCCAGGGTTGGCTAAGGGCGGATGTCCTCAATTTTGCCTGACCTGATTGTCAGTTTAAAGCCAGGATTGGCTAAGGGCGAATGCCCTCGTTTTTGTCTGACCTGATTGTCAGTTAAAATATTCTAACTTGCCTAAACAGGTATAACTTGGACGACCTACGTTAATGCCTGACCTGATTGTCGGCCCAAAGTTTGTGAAAAGCCCGCCCTGGTTAAACAACTCTCAAGCAAGACCCAGTTAATATCGGAGACCTTCGAAGGTAAGTCCAATAACATAATCCGCGTATTTTGGACAGGAAAGATCGATTAAAAAGACAATTTCTCAAGCAAACTCTTAAGTTCACCAGGATATTCTTGTAAATAGAGAAAATTGCACATGATAGATAAGAAACCAAGAGTGATTGCTATTTGAAGCCTTATTTTTAATGGTTACACAAGCAGAAATTCAAACAAAACATACTTTCATTCACCAAAACTTGGAAAAATACAAGAGCGGATTGCACACACCTTTCATGAAGGTTGGTAATTTTGATTACAAAAATGCAGGAAACAAAAAAAGAAAGATGAATGCAGGTTTTCATCTGAGAGGAGACCTCCGGTCTGAGGCTAGAGCCCGGCGAACGCGCCAAAGCTCACGGTCGGTGTCATGCAGGCGACGACGGTATTTGTCAGACCTTTCGGCAAGCGCGTGAGCTTTGCCGGCGGCGACGGTCAGGTGGTTCACCGACTCGGTCAAGTCAGCCCTCTCCTCTTGCAGTTGGCGGTTTAGTTGGCGAAGCTCAGCCCACTCCTTCTTGAAAAAACGCTTCTTCTTCCTCTTTCTCTCCAGAAGGCGGTAGAGGTAGCCGATTTTTTCCTTGAGCGCGGTCAGCTGATCAGACAGTTTAAATTTCTCGACGACCAAAGAAATGTTCTTTCGCCTCACTGTGTTGAGTTCTTCGAGAAGGGAGAAGAAGCCATTTCAGAAAATTGGAAAGAAAATAATGAACACAGGCACATATTTAAAGGAGATAAAAGCGCGTGCAATAGGAATCAAAAGTACTAGGGTTTCCAGAAAACCAGGAAACCCTAGGAACTCAAAAGTCACAACGAGACAAAAATAGAGATTATCATTAATGCAGAAGTTGTAATACAAATTTTAAGGTAAATCAAAAATCAGACCAGCCACACAGGCAACAACATCAGGTCTGTTCACTCGAAAATAAAGGCATAAGAGGCTAAGGCTCAGCATCTAGCTCTGTGGCCAATTTCTCTATTGCATCCTCAGCCAAGGCATCAGGGGAAGCTCCTCCAGGAAACTCACCTAGACCAGCAAAGGTTGGGGATGGAGAAGAGTCAGGGACGGCCAGGGTACGAGCCTGGTCTGGCTGAGACACTGTAGGAGGAGAGCGATAGAGAGAAAGAACATGTTCAACAAACTCCGCGGCCTCAGCAAGATGCAAGCAGTCTTGATCCTTGGCATAAACAAAAGAGGCGGGCTCGGGAGGAGTCTGCAGTAGAAGATCCCGATTGAAGATAGCGTTGGGATCGGCCGCGTTGGCTGCACTCCACTTAGCTTGCTCGTCCAAAGCAAAGTAGTAATAGCTCATGGCCTCAGGAACGAGCAAGAAGTAGAGCTCTTTGGACCCTAAAAAATCTTTCCTGGTCTCCTCTCTGGCCAGTTGAACTAACTTGAGGCCCTCCTCGGAGCCTAGAAATTCCATCTTCCACTCCGCCTTGGCCTTGACCAGGGCCTCATCCGCCAGACTGCGAGCCTCCGCCAGTGCTTCATCCCTTGCTTCAGCACGAGCAGTCTCAATTATCTTCGCCTGGGCCTTGCCCATCTCTGCAGTTTTGGCCTTCGCCTTCTTGAGCTTCTTTCTCAGTTCCCCCAGCTCTTCCTCTTGCCTCTTCAATTTCACTCCTCTTTCCTTGGCAAGAGTCCTGACACGCTCCATATTCACGACAAGTTCCTTGTTCTCCTTGACCGCATCAAACTGGATCAACGATCTGGTAATACGAGCGGCCAGAAGAGACTTTTTGGAGAAAGCCTGATCAACAAAGGCAAAGAGAAATTAGCACTGGAGCAAATGATACGCCACAGGTATGAAAAACAAGAAATTTACCCGTGCTTTGTCTTGGCACCAAGACTCCAGTAATTGCCGGACTGTCAATTTTTCCAAGCCCGGTTGGTCTGCGGGCAGCATTTGCCGGAGCACATATTGGACGGTAGTCTCTACCAAGCAGTTGGCAATTGAGTTAATCGGAGGTGGACCACTGCGAGTAATGGGGGGAGGAGCATCGTGAGGTAAAGAGGGGGCCACAAGGGCACGGCTGCTGGAGGTTGTGCGCGGCCTCTTAGAAAGAGGAAGTGTATCTTCCTCAGAATCAGAGGAAGAGGGCCTGGTAAGAGTAGGACGGGGAGGCAGCTGGGTAGGATTGGAGCTGCTCTCCGGAGGAGGGTCTTGAGCTGGCTTAGAATAAGAAGGGCCTGCTCCGTGCTCGGTGGACCTTGAGGCTCCGCCCGCTTTCTTCTTGGCTGCCTCGATCATTTCGCGCATCATCCTGGTTGAGAACTAAAGAAAAAGGGTAAGGATAAAATAAATAAGCAAAACGAACCTAGAAGAAAAGAAACTATACCGATTTCTTTGGTCAAAGGGGCTGTTTCTGACCAGTCATTGAAAAAGTCCAAGACAAAGGGAAGGAGAAGGTCAGTCACGTGGAGGGGATTCTCATTTAGGATAGAGATGATCTTTTTTATACGGACAGACCTGTTTGTAGAAGACAGAGGTGGATATGAGGGTAGCCCTTCAATGGGCTTAGGATTACAACTCCAATCCTAGCTACAATAAACAAAGAATTTTTTTTTCCTCCAATCCTTGTTGGAGGTAGGGAGCTTAAACAAAAAGTGAACTCCAGGTCTGGCTGTCAAGTAAAAGCAGCCCAAAAAAGAGCTCTTCGCTTGGAAGAGCTGGAAAAAGGTGTGAGCGGAAGGGTCTAGGCCAGTATAGCGCATGGCCAGACTATAACAAACCATGATGTGGAAGGAATTAGGGGTGAATTGGAAAATGGGTATCTGGTATGTTTTGGCTATTTCCAGCATTAAAGGGTGCACGGGGAGGCGTAGACCTGCCTGGATCTGGTCTTGGTAAAAGGTTAACCAGCCTGCCGGCGATTGACAGGATAAAATACCCACCGGAGGGAAATAGGGGTCATAAGGGTCGGAGATTTTATGTTTATAATGGATTTCCTCCACCGTCCTTTTACTCAGTATGGACGTGACCTTAGGGTGGTCGGCAATGGCCGGGGGATATTCCAGGCCGTTAGAGGAAGAGGAAATGGCAGTCACCATTGCGGCTGCTGAAGAAGAAAGGGATAAGGAATCGGATTCCACTTCTGGGGCACTAGATGGGGGAGGAGAAGAGGCTCTCGCCATCGTAAGAGGGTCCGACAACGAGGAGGAATAAAATACCGCCGCCGCTGGAGTGGCAGACGGCGGAGAAGCATTAATAGGGGGAGTATTAGAAGACGACGCCATTATAGGAAAATTAAAAGAGATTAAGGGCTAAGAGAGATACCTGGTTTGTAAAGTTTGCCGGAAAAATCAAGCTGGGAATTTGAATCAGAAAGGATCGCCGAAAATTCAGAGAGAAAAAGAAAGAGAGACTTGGAAGATTTTGAGAAATGAGAAATGCGAAGTGAGAATTCAGCGGAATAAAAGAGGAATAGATAAATTCAAAAAGAACGGAAATCGATAAAGGCGGGATTTGATGGGATCTCCGCATTTAATATAGGCAGGTGAACAGTGCCCTAGACGGTGAGCTGGAGCGTCAACCGTCCTAGACTAGGGCTGACGTGTCAGTACTTGGAAGGCATATGGGAATGGTAACCGACTGGGAATGCGGACCGACACCACTAATGCCAATAATTAGGCCTGATTTTCAGGCAGATTTCTAGGTATCCGTTCCAGTAAGAGAAGTAATAAAAGTATGGGACCTTATTAAATTAAGGGAACCTAGGGAAAAAGTCAGCTCTACCCCAATTACATGCGGGGGGAGGAGTTGATATGGCAATATAGAGGTCCGACTTAAATTGGGTTAGACCTGATTAAGAGATAATTGAAATAAAAAGAGATATGGTGAGAACAACTCGGTCTCAAAGGAAGGCCTGGTTAGGCCTTTTGGGAAAATAGGACATAAAGAAAGGATGGTCACAGTTCGGGATTTCTCATTACCTGATAATTTTAAAGAGAGATCACTACAGCCCAGGGATCATACTGAGCTGACGAAAGTGCTCTGCCAGAAGACCCTGGGGCTAGAGTTGGACCTGATGCTGATACTGAGGTAATATAGACCTGAAACAGGGAAGACCTGACTAGGGTCAAGTCCGATATTGATATTGAGGTGGTATAGAGGAAGACCTGGAACGGGGAAGACCTGTTTTCCGGATTCCCAGTAAAGAGACAAGTGGGACCACTTGTCAGAATTGGTTACGTAACGGCCCGTGATTCACGGCATGTGCTCCTGAGATCCCGACTGGGGTCCCCACTAGGAGAAACTATAAATATCTCAGGCCCAAGGCTGAGAGAGGTATGTCATTCTTTGTGCATTCCTTCTTTGCTCACTAAGAGAAACCTGATACGCTTTACTGACTTAAGCATCGGAGAGGTTTCCACCGGAAAACCACCGGTGGTCCTTTCTAACGTGTTTCTGTGTGCAGATCTAGAAGGTGTTCAAGGTTCCAGGCGTTGTTCCTGACGTCGTTAATATTTTGGGTCGAAACACATACCATAGACTAGGATAAAAGGTGATTTCCCTGTAATAGATTACAGGGTCATCCAGTAATCTCATAGAACTGATGGAAATTCTTCGAGCAATAATACACCTATTTTCTCCAACCTTAGCTTTATCCCTGATTCGAACTTTACGTACATACTTTTAAGAATAAGTTTGTCAAACATTTGAAGTTCGCTCGCAAGAGTACGTGTTCGCTTGTAGGTTGGTAAGTTTAAATTGAGTCGAATCTCGAGGAACTAACAATTGGAATTTTAGATGCTTGTTTAGTCACAATGTCACATACGAATAAGTATAATGGAGGTTTTTGATTTAATAAACTACGGATTGAAAAGCAAGAATAATTATTGAAAAATAATTAATTAAACTAATTAATATAAACTAATTACGAAAATAGGATTGAAAAGCTAAATATATTAAGAACTATAAACTAGGATCTTGGAAATAGAAGAACAATATAAATAACTAAATTACTACAATAATTACCAAGCATAAATAAACAAAACGAAATTGAAAGGGAAAAGATTACGATCTATATTATCTACTAAATCCAGAGTACTCTAGCAACAAATAGTTCAAATCTGAAAAGAAAGAACAAAATTGTAACGCCCCGATTTCACTTTAGTTTAAAAATGATTTATATTTTTAAAATAATTAAATATAAGAAATATTGGAGTCACAATAAATGTCAAATTTCGTAATTTTAATATAAAAGATCAAACGAAAATAGAAAATTTTCATTAGGTTCAAAATCACGCAGCGGAAAATAACATTCATAATATAAATATCTAAAACACGCATTTATGTCTAATTCGACTTGTAATCAAAACAATAAAATAATTTAAGAACATAAATTCAGTGTCAATGTTTTATTCATTTCCTCGTTGCAAGTTCGAAGACGGTGAAGCGGCGGCTGGTTCACCGTGCATCGTTGGGTGTCGCGCCCCTTCTGAATCGGCGACGACGACCTTAATTCGACGTGGGGTGGCTCCGGGGTCGGCTGGGTGGCGATGGCTCGTTGGCCGCTGGTGGCTGGTGTTAATCGGCGACTGCTCGCAGCGGCGGACGATGGGGTGACTCGGCTGCGTGGGCTTATTGGTCGCAATTCGGCCGGGTGGATGTGGGGCTGTGGGGTTTCGGGTGGCGATTCGGATGGTTTGCCGTGGTGTTTTGGGTTGGTTTCGGGCCGCGGCTGGAGAACGGCGGTCTCCGGCTCAAGAAGGCGACTGGTCGTGGTGGTTGGCTGTCGACGGGGCGGCGACTGGTTGGGTTTGTGGGTTTCGGGTCGGTTTTGCCGTGGTGACGTTGGCTTGGGCTGCGGCTGGGCGACGATTGTTGGCGACAGCACGTCGGCGAGACGTCGAGCGGCGTACAGGTTTACGGCATGGGTTTGGTGGCGGTGGTTCGGCGTTGGAGGCTGTTGGGTGGCAGTTCGGCAGTCGATGTGGGCCACTGGTGGCGCGATTCGTCGCAGCCAAGTCGGGCTGGATTTCGGGTCTGAGATGCTGAGGTGATGGGTTGGTTTTTGGACAGGGGTGGTAGGGAATCGGCTTGGAAT
>BMAC01000077.1:1116500-1132327 GCA_014905375.1 Phtheirospermum japonicum
GCAGCTCCACACCGGCCGACTCGATGGCGGACGGACAAAATTGGGCGGCGGCTCTCAAGGTATAAACGGCCTCCTCCCCTCGGGCTGTGGCCCGACAACTCGAACTCTGGCCGGCAAAGTTCGAAGATGGGTGAAGCGGGCGGCTGGTTCACCGTGCACCGTTGGGATGTCGCGCCCCTTCTGAATCGGGGAGCGACGACGACCTTAATTCGGACGGTGGGGGTGGCTCCGGGGTCGGCTGGGTGGCGATGGCTTAAATAAATAAATAATTTACTAAATAATTATAATAATTTCTTAGAAATTGATAATATAATTTTATTTGAAATCGAACTATAAATTCGTTTAAATAACATTCTTAGATTAATTTAAAATTAAAATAGGAAGTCGTATTATGGCGACGAGCTCGGGACTAGAATTATATTTTTAATGCATGATGATAATTAAATAATCAAATAAAAATATGCATTGGATGTATGGATGTTACAAAAATATCTTAAATAATTAATTAACTAGCAACTATCTAGAACTCATTTAAAGAGTTTAGAGTACTTATTAAGATCTAGAAAGCAATAAATCTCCATCTAATCGGAGAAAGGAAGGAGATCTCAATCGAAGACAAATTACAAATCGAAGGAATGGAGCACAAGAACTTGTGATCTTCAATCTTTTCTCTTGATCTCGTATCTATGTTACGGAGGAAGGAATCGGGCTCTCTCTGCATCTTGTAACCTTAGTAGTGTGAAAAATGCAACCCTTGTTGAAGTATGTAAAGGTATATATATATAGGTTTCAAAAACTTAGAATGAAAGTTTCCTTAAAAATTATGATTCTGGGCCCATTAACGGTAGCTTAGCGATAAGGCTATCGCTAAGGCATCTCTAAAATTCTCCGTCACCTCTTAACTGTAGCGCTAATGGTAAGGGTACCGTTAAGCCTACCGTTAATCCATCTCTGAAGGTCTCTGTTGGCACTTAGCAGTAGTGCTAACGGTAAGGGTACCGTTAAGCCTACCTCTAACTCCTCTCTGAAGGTCTCTGTCGCCCCTTAGTGGTAAAGATAGTGGTGGTAGAACCGCTAAGGGTTAACGGTAGTTTAGCGGTAGGAGCTTCCGCTAACCCTACCGTTAAGTAGGTATAAACGTTACTATTTTGCCAAATTACTCGTTCTCGTCTCTTGGCTCTCGCAACGATTTGCAAGTTTCATCTTTTCAGTACTGAGCTTCCTCGGTTACTTAGTTGTATGGGGAAAATGAAGAATAATCACCCAATTGCAACAATTACGATCAAAAATTGGTACAACAATTACGATCAAAAAATGGTAAAATAAGCCGGAGATATATAAATACAAAAATATGCTCATTCTACCCAACCTATACCGAAATCAATAACAAATCTAACTAAAATACTACCTAAATATATATAAAAATCAAGACAAACACATACTAATCAACTATCCCACGCTTTATTGGTTTGTTCATCCTCAAACAAACGATAATTTCAAAGAATAACAAGCATAAAATTAAGCTCAAGCAAAGAGTCGTGTCATGCTACATAGATAATCTTGAAAATATATATAATTTCCACGCAAACTCAAACGCTAGACCTTTATTACATTGTTGCTCCAAAAACAAAATCATGCATCCTCACAAAGGGTAATATGTATGTGTACGCTCAAAGCACTCAAGTATTCTTTTTAATGGGACGTGTACGTTCAAATAATCAAAATACATGCACAATAAACAAGAATTAAAAATTAAAAACTTCTCCATCGCATAATAAGCGTGTAACCAACAAAGAATCAGAAAAGGTCTTTACGGGTTGTAATGTAGGATCTTTGGCGGGTATGAAATATATAAGTTGTGTGGCTAACTCACGATCTAACGTGATCAATAACTCACAAAACTATTTTAATCACGAAGTAATGTGATTCACCTCATTCACACGAAACCTCACTTAACTCTTATAACGTAGCCTGTATACTTGGGCTATTTCTCAACTCGAATCCCAAAACCGACTTCTGAACAAACACTTAAACAATTTAGAAGCTCATGACACTCTTCTTCTTTCAAACTCAACTTGTGCCTCTTAAACATTAGGCGTCATAAGAAAGTCAACAGTACTAAACATTAGCCTTTATAATCATAGGCAACAACTCAACAAGATTCATCATCCTCTTTATTCCTTTTTTTTATATTTCTATTTTTCTTAAGGATGGTGATCCTTAAAACTTATTACAACTTTTTCATTTTTTTCATAAATCCCTGAACATAATTCCAAAACACAAATAACCAACAAAAACAACTAACTCTTACCCCACACTATTATTGAAGTAAGAGTTGACTCATAAACACTCTTAGCTATAGGAAATGAATATTTAGCTATGAGGGGCTCATTATGAATTTATAGGGCTAATATATCTGATTGTGCCCAATCGTCATGTTCAAAGCTAACTACATACTGCGATTTCAAAGAGATCTCAAAACAGAACCTACTCAAGTACATGCAAAGATAATAAACAATCAGGCTACTCACAGGTTTTTGCATGAAGAGATTTTGAATTGACGCTGCTTTTAAGGTTTTGCAAAATCATTTGCGTCCAAGTACCATTTTAAAATATATAAAAATAATAATTTTGAAAAATTTTATGCACTTATACACGCTCAAAGACAAGAACCTCAAATTACACATAGTCAATTTTGACAGGGTAAACTAGACAAACACAAATAAGCACATGAATAGCAATCAATCATGTTCAAGTGCTAGATATTACAAACCGTGAATTCAAATTACGCAAATATAAAATACAATTCAATACTCTACTATCCTCCCCCTCCGAAAAATCTGGCAATCTCCGCATTGCCATAAAATACATGTAAAAACCAAATCAAAAGAGGAATGGAATAAGAAAAACGTCCCTGAAGACTAAATAGTCGAGCCGCTCCAAATAGAACTGTGCAATCATCCAATCGTCTCGAATCATGTGATTTTTATTGTCCTGGTTAACAAACTACGAAAATAAACAAACAAAACAGATAACAAACTAACTAATTTTTTTTGATTTTCTTGATTTTTCAATTTTTTTAGAGAATGAATATGAAAAGCAATAAATATATATACAACAACAATCAACAGGCCCGTATCCCTCAAGTGCCCGGTGGCACATCATTAAAATGGCCCTGGTGCTGAACGACGTCCATATGATAAGGAGGAGAAGCTAACCAATGGCTCATCATATCCATCTGGAACTGAACAAAATTAGCCATCAAAACTGTCAAGAGCTCGTGGTTCATGTCCCTAACCTCATGAGCTAAGCGAGCATTCTCACACGCCGCTCGAGCATCCTGTCCCATCAAACGAACGTCGTCCTTTATGACAGAAAGTCGATCAAAGACTTTTATCTTAAATCCTGCATAATCGTACAAATAAGCATCGAACTTGGCCCTCCCTAATGTGATGACTCGGCTGCTGGCTCATAATTGGACTCAGCAAAAGTCTCAGTGGCAGTCCCGGCAGCAGCCTCGGTAGCCTCATCTGTCTCATCATGGCTACCATCATCATCCTCTTTCTGATCACGCATCCTATACTCCCACAACTTCATGACTTGCTTCGACATCCCCTCGGTTCACCCGGTAACTCACACTATCCTCATCGCTAAGACCAACGGCTGATGATCAAAGCAGACGTCATCTTTCTTTGGCATATAAACGCACATCGTAGCCAGCCCGATGATAAAGGTGCCATGGGAAAGTGGAACGGGCCTCTCTCTACCCATTTTACGGACATTCTTAATACTACGCAGTAGGAGAGGAGAGATCTAGATCGACTTCCCCCTCTTCATGCACCATAGGTTATATAGCTCGTCCTTGTTCATGAGCGTCAGCTCTTCCTTTCCAAGAACGCATCTCGAGAGGAAGCGGTAGGCCGCATAAAGTGTGTTGTCTTGCAAGAGAGTGAGAGGATATTAGTTCGTCGCCTCTATACCCCGGAGCTTAATCTCCTCCCAAAAACTCCTCTCATAATTCTTGTCGTTGTGTTCGTCCCAAGTCATCCTCCCGTCGAAGCCAAAATATGCCTCAATCGCTTCGGTGCTGAACACATGCTCCTTACCCCCAAATCGACACAATAATTTAAAGTCGGCCATAATCGTGTAGGAGGTGTAAAACTCGATCATCATTTTCTCGTAGGCCTTTACTTGGAATTGATCCCATTGAAAACAACTGAGGGCTCGGATGTACTACACGAATCGCTCGACGAAAGGATCATTACGTGCGGCCAAACGAAGCCAATGGTTGATGTCGATAGTAATCGGTCGGACAATTTGCTGAGTTTTTAACGACTTATGCAACTCGACCTCGGAATCGTAGACCTTAAATTTGGCCCCCACGCTTTTATCCACATTCTTACATTTTTTCGAAGGTTGAGAAGTCAACATACTACCGTATGTATCAGAATCAGAAAAAAATGTATAGGTAGCCGGATTGCGGCTCAAGGTGAAATATGCCGGATTGCGGCTAGGTATTAATTGCCGGACTGCGGCCGAAATTCGGTTGGAATGCGACCTCAGTTAATGGACAAGGATCGGGAAAAACCGAATGGGCATAAGGTTTCTAACGGTGGATTAGCGGTCCGTGCTACCGCTAGCCTACCGCTAAATTGGGTCAGAGGGCTGCCGAAAGGGGTTAGCGGTCCACTAGCGATAGGCTTAACCATTAAGCTACCTCTAACTCAACAAAAATGCACAGGCAAATTATCGAACACCTTATGTGCACAAATTATCCCAACAACCGAGAACAAATCAAATGAAATCCCAGACTCCCAACAATTCATGACCAATTCCAAAACTCAGAACCTGCAACCTCAACCCAAGAAATAATCAGAGTTTAAAGGGCAAGCCACACTTACCAAATTGCCGAGAAGAGGGCCATCGTTTCGCTCCTTGTTTCTCGATAACAAATTGGCCGGAATGCGGCCAAGACACATCGGAGTGCGGTGGTCTGCAAATTCGTGGCCGGCGGTGATGAAAGATGGTGAATTATGAGTAATTTTTGTTCTATGGGTCGTAGCAGCGTGAGCGGATTTGAAAATTTAAACAAAATCCCCAAATTGTTATATTTATAGTTTCTGCATCCGGCCGGGCATTTAACGCATTAGTGGTAGTAGCTACCACTAACCCTACCGCTAAGTAGCCTTTGAATGTCGCCAACGGTAGCCTTAGCGGTAGTAGCTACTGCTAGGCTACCGCTAAGTGCTTATAAACTATAAATTTACGAAATATCAAAATGTACGAGCGTAAAATAATAAGAATAACATATCACACGAACACAAAATAATAAGTATATCGAATCATGAGAAAAAATAACAAAATTAAATAAAGAATCTAAAATAATCAAAATAAACAAACCAAGAGTCTCAATAACAAAAGGAATAAAATAACTAGAACTAGCTACACTAGACATCATAAGAATTCACGGAACTAGGGCTCAAGTGTGTTTTAGGTCCACAAAGTAAATCGTTAAGCTTCTCGACCTCCATAGTAAGCTCATTAATCGTGGTCTTTGCCTTCGCCAAATATCCCTCTAGCTTGTCAATATTAAAAACATGTTCATGTCATTAAGCAAAAGCTCATGATTTTCAGACGTTAATTCCCGAATCGCCGCTCTAGCCTCGTACAATTGACTCTGAAGCACATCCAATGCCTTTTCATGTTCTTCTCTTCTCACCATTCCATACTCTTCAGGTGGTGGATGGGTTTGCATCATCATCGTCTACAAGGCTTATGGTAGAATTCGGTGGTTGGGAAATGATCAAAACGGGGCAAGAGCTTGAAAATTTTATGAGGACTAACATACTCAAGGAAGGTTTATTTAAGAATTAAGGGTCTAGAGAATAGGAGTCCTAGATTCTTTCTTAACCTAAATAGGGTAGAATTTTACAAAATATACATAATCAAATTAAAACTCCTAAAAGGAAATAGGTCAAGACTCCTTAATTAAGCCAAGATTTACCTGAACACTTACCTTAGTAGAACTGACCTTGTGGAGATGAGTTTCTAAAAATCGCATCCAAGAGCAAACCCAAAATCCGCAGCTTTTGATCACGCTAGCGGTAGGACCCTTCGCTAGGCTACCGCTAAATGCCTTTGAAAGTAGCTAACAGTCCGAGTAGAGTAAGGCTAACGGTAGGTTGCGTCATTAAGGAGCTGGAAAAGTATGCTAGCGGTAGAAGCTGCCACTAGGCTACAGTTAAAACTCTTTATTTGTAGCTAGTGGTAGTATTAGCAGTTGAAGCTAAGCTACCGTTTATGGCTAGTGGTAGCCTTAGCGGTTGAAGCTACCGTTAAGATACCGTTAAACCTCTATGTCCGTGGCTAGTGGTAGCCTTAGCGGTTGGTCTTCATCGTTAAGAGCCTGAGCAGTACACTAACGGTAGGGTTAACGGTATGTACTACCGCTAACCTACCGTTAGGTATCTGAAATTAGCGAATTTCCCTGATTTTTTGCACATCAACATGCACATCAACGTACCACAACAAATAACTCAAAACTCAACAAAATATATGCAGAAAATAAAAGAAAGAGAAATTAAAAGAAAATCTAAAGAAAAAGAAAAGAAAACAAATACTTCAGTTGCCTCCCAAGAAGTGCATCTTTTAAAGTCGCTTGCTCGAAGATACTTCTAGCGATTAATCTTCAGATTGAGGTGGATCTACTAAATCCACCACTTCACGATCTTGATTCGTCAAGATCCCATCATGATAATGTTTAACTCTGTGCCCGTTGACTTGAAAAGTTGAATCCTTACTCTCATCGTACAGAGTGACCACTCCAAACTCATTTATCTCTTTAATCAAAAATGATCCACTCCACCTTTATTTGAGTTTGCCTGAAAACAACTTAAGTTTAGAATTATAAAGCAGAGCCAATTTACCAACCTCTAACTGCTTATCAACAATTTTCTTATCGTGAGGCTCTTATATCTTCCTCTTTTGAATCCACGCGCTATCATATGCCTCATCTCTGATCTCTTCAAGTTCAGTCAGATCAAGCTTCGTATAGTCACCATATTCATCGAAAATTCATATTCAATGTACGAATGACCCAACTCGCTCTATGCTCTAACTCCACTAGCAAATGACACGCTTTCCCATAAAAAGTCGGAAAGGACTCAAACCTAGCTTTGTCTTGTATGCTGTCCTATAAGCCCATAATGCATCAATAAGCTTTGTCGCCCAATCCTTCCTGTTTGTCCTCACTGTCTTCTCGAGTATGGCTTTCAACTGATGATTATTGGTCTCGACTTGTCCCGAAGTCTGTGGATGATATGGGTGGCCACCTTATGCCGAACCCCATACTTAGACATCAATTTCTCAAAAACTTGGTTACAAGAGTGACTACCTCCATCACTGATTATCATTCTCAGGACTCCAAATCTACTAAAGATATTTTCTTGAAAGAATATAAGCAATACCTCCACATTCCCCTTGTGAGTGGGAATCGCTTCCACCAACTTGGACACGTAGTCAACTCCAACCAGTATATACTCGAATTCGCCACTCTTGGGAAACGGTCCAATGAAGTCTATGCCCCAAACATCAAAAATCTCCACCACCTAATTAGGCACTAATGGAATCTCATCCCTCTAACCAATGTTTCCGGTTCGCTGGAAATTATCACAAGTCTTACAATACTCGTGCGCATTAGCAAGTAAGGTCGGCTAATAGAACCCAGCTTGAAGAACTTTAAATGCCATCTTCTGAGAACCAAATTGCCCTCTAAGATCATGGAAGAAATGCATGATACTCATATTCTCTTCATCAGGGACACATTTTCTGCTCAACCCATCCTTACATCGTTTGAACACGTATGGATCGTCCCAAAAGTAACTCCTGCATTTATGTAAAAATCTCTTCCGTTCTTGGTAGGATAAATGATTAGGAACAATTTTACACGTAAGATAATATACTACATCATCATATCAAGAAGTATCAACATTATAAAGAACATATGCATTCTCATACGGAAATAGATCATCAATCATAACATGCTCATTCAATCATTCTCTATCACCATCCTAGATAAATGATCAGCTACAACATTCTCACAACCACGCCTATCTATAATTTCAACATCGAATTCTTGTAACAACAAAATCCCTCGAATAAGACGCTGTTTACTTTGAGGCTTAGCAAATAAATGACGTAATGTAGCATGATCAATATGAACAATCACTTTTGCTCCTACAATATAAGATCTAAATTTGTCCAGCAAAAACACAACAGGTAGAAGTTCTTTCTCAGTAGTGGTTTAATTAAGTTGGGCATCATTCAACATATAAATAGAATAATATATCACCCTAAGCAATTTATCCACACGTTGACCCAAAATGGCGCCCACTACTTCATTAGACGCATCACACATAATTTCAAAAGGTAGAGTCAAATCAGGGGCAACAACAACAGGTGTTAACATAAGCTTTTCTTTAAGTAAAGTAAAAGCATTCATGCAAGCATCATCAAACACAAAAGGAGCATCAAGAGTTAACAATTTACATAACGGGCGAATAGTTTTAGAAAAGTCTTTAATAAATCGCCTATAGAAACCCGCATGTCCAAGAAAACTTCTAAAACCCTTAAAATCACAAGGGGGAGTAATGGTCTCAGTCACATCAATTTTAGCCTTATCTACTTCCAACCCCTTTTTAGACACAATATGACCCAACACAGTACCGCTTTTGACCATAAATTGGGATTTCTCCTAACTCAAAGTAAGACTTTTCTCAATACAACGCTCTAACACCCTAGATAAATTAGATAATTAATTATTGAAAGATGAATCAAAACCAAAAAATCATCCATAAATGGAAAGCATACATCTCTGGAATGTCGCTGGAGCATTGCATAGGCCGAACGGCATCCTCCGAAAAGCAAAAGTGCAAAAGGGGCACGTAAACATCGTCTTGCTTTGGTCCTCCGGGGCGATAGCCCCTTGATAATTGCACTAAAGGACATCCAAGAAGCAATAAAACTCATGTCCAGCAAGCTTATCAAGGATTTGGTCAATAAATGGCAACGGGAAGTGATCTTTTCTGGTGGCCGCGCTAAGCTTTCTGTAATCGATACACATGCACCACCCAGTTGTAAGTCGTGTCGGTTCTATCTCGCCTTTCTTGTTTTCGATTATGGTGATACCACCCTTCTTTGGGACCACATGAACTGAACTCACCTATTTGCTGTCGGCGATAGGAAAAATAATCCCTTCATCTATTAATTTCAAAATCTCCTTCTTGACTACCTCATATAGCGTTGGAGTCAATCTCCTTTGATCATCTCTTACCGGCCTCGCATCAGTTTCGAGCTATATTCGGTGCATACGAGTAACGGGACTTATCCCTTTGATGTCACTGATGCTCCATCCTATAACTTCTTTATACTTAATCAACACCAAAATCAGCTCCTTTTCCTTATCTTCCATCAATGCTGAAAATATGATGACGGGTTTTGTTTCGTTGAGCTCGAAGAAAACATACTTCAAATGGTTAGGTAGTGGTTTCAACTCCGCTTTCGGCTCGATCTCATGTGCATTAGACATCTCGCACAATTCAAAATGAATTTCTTCAAGGCCATCTTCAATTTCACAAAAATCAATCCCAAGTAATTCAGATCCCTCCTCCCCACTCAAAAAATCCTCATCGTCCTTGACGTCTGACTCGTCTAAAATGGTTATGCCCTTAATCTCATGGATTCAAGACTCAATTGATCAAAAAATGAACACTCATCTCGCATGAATGATGAAGGAGTATTATATATATCCTTAAGTTAAAATGTTACCGATTCGACAAAAACTGACATAGTCATCCTGCCCTTATTCACATCTATCAATGCATGAGAAGTAGACATAAACGGACGACCCAATAAAATAGTATGTTCCTTGCTCTGAATCGTCACCTCACAAACATCAAAAATAACAAAATCAACCGGAACCACTAGATTACCAATTTGCACCAAAACATCCTCAACAATACCTAAAGGGTACCTTATTGTTTGGTCCACCAATTGGAGTCGCATGGTGGTCGGATTCATAGTTCCAAGATCAAGTTTCCTATAAAGAGATTATGGCATCAAATTAATGTCGGCGCCAAGATCAAGCATTCCTCACGCTGTCTTCCCTTTCTCGAGCAAAATAATGATGCAGAAACTATCGGGATCTTTTTCCTTTGGAGGCAATGGCTTCTTGAAAATCGAACTAACCTCTTTTGTCAACTCCACTCACTAGTTTACCGCCAAATGCCTATCTCTCAAATAAAGCTCCTTGAAAAACTTCACATGTGCTGGCATCGTCTTAATCACATCCAAAAGAGGAAGGTTAATATTAACATTCTTCAGAAAATTATAAAGATCTATGAATTTTTTATTTTCTTTGGTCGAACATAGGCGGCTTGGAAAAGGAACTGGATTGTGAATCATGGTCATTTTCTGTGCTGGCTACGACTTCGAGGACTGACCGGAATTGTCAATTTGCGTTTGATTAGGGGCTTGGTTTGGAATTGTCCACTTAATGGATCTAGGAATATATTGATTCATTGACTTATGTATCTGGTCCACCGGTTTGGTTGCGCCTTCTTTTTGTAAAATTAACGTCGGAACAGTAGACACCTGTTCTTCTTTCTCCTCTTGCTCGACTACACCATTATCAATCTTCTTCCCATTTCAAAGGACATGAACAACTAAGGCCTGTGCTGGTTGACTTGGTAGTTTATCCTTCTCGTTCGACGATTTTGCTATAGAAGCTGCCATTTGACCCATCATCGTCTCTATATTCTTCATATTCTTAGAAAGGTCATTTACCTGCACAGTCAATTTCGAAAGGTCATTTACCTGCATATTCAATTGCGCAAGTCCATCCTGATTATAAATGGTCTCAGCTACTTGATTTTGCCACCACACCAACAACTGATTGTCTGGTTTAACTGGAGTAGGACTTTGCCACTTCGTAGGATATTTGGTTGGTGGGGGTGTGGGCAGGTACTGTGTGTCAGTTTGCGGAGGCATCGACACATGATTTCCCAGGACCAAACTTGAAATTTTGGTGATCACGCCACCCTTGATTATACGTGTTCGAGTAGGGGTTATAACACTTTATAAATTTTGCCCGAAATTAGGAGGTTGGCTTTGATAATTCTAGATGGCGTTAACTTCCTCTTGTGGCTCTTCGTCAAAAGTCACCTGGCATTCATTCGCCAAATGTCCTGGTGCTCCCCAACGACCACACACTTCAATGACCTTTTTCGAAGAAGCCTGAGTTGCTAGCTCGACCTTTAGGGTGGCCATCTCTTTGTCAATTTCCTCGAACCTCTTGTCGTCTTCCTTCTGAGTTACCGAGACTGCATTGACCTTAAGTTTCTGAGGACGAGAATTTATTTTCCTGGGTTTTTCTCTCATCTTCTCTAACACCTTCTTGGCTTGTGGCGTAGTCAAATCCCCAAAATCACCTGCGGACGCTGTCTCAACTTGACTCTTGCATATCGGTGACAACCCTTCATAGAAATAATGATTTACCTTAGCAGGGAATTATTATGATGGGGGCACGCTTGCAAAAGTGCCTTATAGAGCTCCCATGCTTTGTAGAATAACTCACCATCTTGCTGATCAAAACTAGCGATTTGTCTTCTAAGCTGCCCCGTCATCTGGGCTGAATAAAACTGGTTCACGAATTTCTCATAAACCATATCCCATTATATCAGTGAACTCGGCCCTAGAGAGAGAAGCTAAGACTTAGCTTTATCTCTCAGGCTTCTTGGGAAACATCTCATTTGCAACTCTTTGAGACTTATTCCCATGGGCGGAATTCCACTAACTACGACATAAAACTCTAGAATAAAGTCCAACGGGTCTTCGTGAGCATAACCATGAAAAGTCGGAAGGTGATTAGCGAAGTTTGGTTTCAACTAAAAATCTCTGGTAGCCCATCCCAAAATGATAGATGAACTGTAAGGTCCAACCTATGGGCAGGCCAAATCACGCTAACGAAGCTCTCGTGCGCGTGGCGGAATTCTATCTCTGTCATGAGATCTTTCATAATAACCTTCGTGCGTATACCTCTCATTTAAATATTCCTTTCGTAATGGTAGTTATGCTCATTTAACCATTCATTTACACGGCTATTCGTAGGGAGGGATCTTTCATAATTTTTAGTACGTTTGTCACGATGATCATCCCTCTCTATATCTCTGTCATCCCAACCCCTATTCTCCATGCTAAGCTGGTGATCTGCCTAATAAGTTTTGGAATGTTCTGGATTCCTAAAATGATGTGGGTCACTACCGTAATCTCCCCTATCGTTGTGTTGGTCTTTTCTGGATCGTACAACACCATTGTTCTTAGAATGAACAGATTTCCCATGGTTCGACATCGCTGTTGGAATCTCATCGAGGGTAGGAAAGGAATTAGGCTAAGCGCTGGTTTAAGTGATCGTCTGCCCTGTATGCACTCAACAACAAATCAACGTATCGAATGGCGTGAACTTGACCCAAGTACACTTATACAAATAGGTAGATAAACAAAAAGTAATAAGAACAAACATCGTCACAACCTTTGCTGGTTCCCCGACAACGGCGCCAAAATTTTGATTTGAACTTTTCGTACCTACTTTTAAGAAAAAATTTGTCAACACTTTGAAGTTTGATCGCAAGAGTACGAGTTCGCTTGTAGGTGGGTAAGTTTAAACCGAGTCGAATCTCGAGAAACAAACAATCGGAATTCTAGATGCTTGTTTAGTCACAATGTCACACACGAATAAGTATAATA
Source organism: Phtheirospermum japonicum (assembly GCA_014905375.1). NCBI lineage: Eukaryota > Viridiplantae > Streptophyta > Magnoliopsida > Lamiales > Orobanchaceae > Phtheirospermum > Phtheirospermum japonicum. The sequence goes on from BMAC01000077.1 coordinate 1,129,302, forward strand.
GAGGTTTTTGATTTAATAAACTATGAATTGAAAAGCAAGAATAATTATGAAAAACTAATAAATTAAACTAATTAATCTAAACTAATTAAGAAAATAGGATTGAAAAGCTAAATATACTAAGAACTATGAATTAGGGTTTTGTAAATAGAAGAAAAATATAAATAAACTAAATTACTATGATAATTACCAAGCATAAATAAACAAAATGAAATTGAAAGATAAAAGATTACGATCTATATTATCTACTAAATCCAGAGTACTCTAGCAACAAATAGTTCAAATCTGAAAAGAAAGAACAAAATATCTAAAATAATTAATTAACTAGAAACTATCTAGAACTCATTTAAAGAGTTTAGAGTACTAATTAAGATCTTGAAAGCAATAAATCTCCAGCTAATCTGGAGAAAGGAAGGATATCTCAATCGAAGACAAATCACAAATCGAAGGAATGGAGCGTAAGAACTTTTGATCTTCAATTTCTCTCTTGATCTCGTATCTATGTTACGGAGGAAGGAATCGGGCTCTCTTTGCGTCTTGGAACCTTATGAGTGTGAATAACGTAACCCTTGTTAAAGTATGGAAGGGTATATATATAGGTTTCCAAAACAGAGAATGAAAGTTTCCTTAAAAATCATGATTCTGGGCCCGTTAACGGTAGCTTAGCGATATGGCTACCGCTAAGGCGTCTCTGAAATTCTCCTCCAGCTCTTAATGATAGAGCTAATGGTAAGGGTATCATTAAGCCTACCATTAATCCGTCTCTGAAGGTCTCTGTTAGAACTTAGCGGTAGTGCTAACGGTAAGGGTACCGTTAAGCCTACCGCTAACTCCTCTCTTAAGTTTTTTGTCATCCCTATTGATGGTCGATACTGTCTCGAGGACTTGGAAAGAAACCAAGTCAGGTAACGCGAAGGGAGTTGGCGTAATTAACTAAACCAGTAAGAGCGCCGAGCTGCATCTGTCGAGTAGAAGATGCCGAACTGGTGGGGAACTTCGCGAGGTTTGCCGGGACGTACCAACAAGCATTACCGAGCTGCCCACACCGAGCAGTCGGGCTGATGGCGTCAAACCATCGGTGGTGTTCGTGCGGGTTGTCAAGCGCCATTTCCGAGCTCCCCCATGCCGAGTTGCCGAGCCGAAGATGTCAAACCTTCAGCGACACTCGCACGAGTTGCCGAGCGCCATTGCCGAGTTGAGGATGTTTCCAGGCACCGAGCGACCGAAGTCGACTGCTGGACACCCCTACCGAATCTGCCGACCAAAGGATGTCGCCAGGCGCCGAGTGGCCCAAGTCAACTACCGGGCACCCCTGTCGAGTCTGTCAAGCAGGGGTTGCCAACCAGAGAATGCAAACCTATGCCGTCGGCCGAGCTCTGTTGGTCAGCACCGAGCCCCGGCACCGGGCTAAAAGTGTCGAACAGAGTATATTCGCTCGGCGCCCGCATAGCACGATCAAGATGCTTACGGTAAGTTGCTGAGCTGAGAATGCCGAGCTGGGATATCAAGTTGACGTCTCTAGATCCATAAGGTGAGTAAAGTATCATAGATTGGCATTAAGTCACTGGGAAATTCCTGAGGTCGGTGTTAAGTCGGTGAACACATGAGCAGAGTCTGCGGAGAACCAATGGAAAAGTGACAGGTGTCCGATTAGAGTTTCAATAGAAAACTATAAATAGCCTCTCCAAGAGAGGGAGAACGGATCCCCAAATTTTTTAGAGAGAGAAACATAGAGAGTTTTAGAGAGAGAAAGCTTGTAATTTGATATCAAGCACTTGTAAAAGGGTACGGCCAAGGCCGATCCGATCTTATTTTTGGAATAAAAGTTAAGCACTTTTTCCTACTCATTTTCTGCTATCTGATTGCTGCTCTTTTGCTGTTTTTTGGTTTTATACTTGTTGTGTTACTCTTAACATAAACAAAATGGTGCTAGAGGAAGGTTTCTTGTGTTGGAATAAGGTGACCAACAAGCCAACTTGTGGCTGTGGTCTGACTATTCTCTAGTAATACAATCGTTTTTATTCGTAATAATATCTTTTATACCTATTGGCATTCCATATCTTTTGTCCCATGCTAGTTGCATAGGTATGGTCCTGATGTAGTTACTCTATTACGGTGGATTGGTCTAGTTGAACCGTGAGATAATCCAGTACGTAATGTAACTCGTCGAACTTGTTCCTAGTCATAGGGTTACGCCATAATGAGGAATACAGGCCTTTCCCGTTAAGACTAGTACTTAGTGTATGTCGATGTCCAGACACCGTGACCGATGAGACGCGGTCCACATACACTAAGTACTAGTCTTAACGGGAAAGGCCTGTATCCTCATTATGGCGTAACCCTATGACTAGGAACAAGTTCGACGAGTTACATTACGTACTGGATTATCTCACGGTTCAACTAGACCAATCCACCGTAATAGAGTAACTACATCAGGACCATACCTATGCAACTAGCATGGGATAAAAGATATGGAATGCCAATAGGTATAAAAGATATTATTACGAATAAAAACGATTGTATTACTAGAGAATAGTCAGACCACAGCCACAAGTTGGCTTGTTGGTCACCTTATTCCAACACAAGAAACCTTCCTCTAGCACCATTTTGTTTATGTTAAGAGTAACACAACAAGTATAAAACCAAAAAACAGCAAAAGAGCAGCAATCAGATAGCAGAAAATGAGTAGGAAAAAGTGCTTAACTTTTATTCCAAAAATAAGATCGGATCGGCCTTGGCCGTACCCTTTTACAAGTGCTTGATATCAAATTACAAGCTTTCTCTCTCTAAAACTCTCTATGTTTCTCTCTCTAAAAAATTTGGGGATCCGTTCTCCCTCTCTTGGAGAGGCTATTTATAGTTTTCTATTGAAACTCTAATCGGACACCTGTCACTTTTCCATTGGTTCTCCGCAGACTCTGCTCATGTGTTCACCGACTTAACACCGACCTCAGGAATTTCCCAGTGACTTAATGCCAATCTATGATACTTTACTCACCTTATGGATCTAGAGACGTCAACTTGATATC